>ML794383.1:222096-240620 GCA_009831015.1 Picea engelmannii
GGGGTAAACTAGCACCGACTAGACGTCAATTCAAAACCATTTTAACGAGTGTGACAAGGACAAGATCACTCGGCTATTTTTTCAATTTTAAGGAGTCTGAAAAAATCTTAACTATGGACTCCGTCAGGAATATTCTTCTGGACTGGTTTAACGAGTGTGAAAGAATAAGTTCACTCGGCAATCTTTTCAATTTTAGGGAGTCTGAAAAGAGCTTAACTATGGACTCCAGGGGGGTTTCTTTTTCGTAAATTTAGTCCCTCAGGCCCGAAAAAGGAATAAAATTATACCTGAGGATACTCTTCTAAAGAATGGACATTCAATAGAGTATTCCTTTGTTCGTACAGTTGACCATCTGGACCGAAAAAGGGGTAAACTACCGCCAGACAGACGTGACTTCAAATTTCAATTTAATGAGCGTGAAGGGTCACAAGATCGCTCGGCAATCTTTTCATGTTTAGAGGGTCTGAAAAGGGCTTAAAAGGAGACCCATTTAAGGAATGTTCTTCTGGAACAGTTTAACGAGTGTGAAGAAACAAGGTCACTCGGCAATATTTTCATCTTTAAGGAGTCTGAAAAGGGCTTAAAGAAGACTCCACAATGGTTACTTTTCTCAGTTAATCCGGACGAGATCGAAAAGCATAAATACAGTCTCACCGGATGTTTCTTTTGGGTCTTAAAGCGAGCTTGAAAAAAAACAAAGGTAGCCCATGATCGACACTTTGTGGGTCGATGTCAGGTATCGCTTCGTAAGACCAGGCAAAAACGTCGCGGAATTCTTTGAAAAGATCCGTGTAAATCTGAATCTCTTCGGGGGAGCAATCTGCTCCCACGAAGACATTCTCCACGACGCCGGGGATTCGGGAGATATTGATAGGCATCGTTTCAGTGATAGTCACCATGTTGACCTCAGCATAAATATCCTGTGTAGCTAAGAGGTTAATGGGGCAAGGTTGATCTCCCGTCATGGTGATAGTGAATTCTCTTGCGTCGATTCGGTGTAACTCCGGGAAAAAGTATGATCTGCGATGAAGATATTCCCAGGGTTTGTCCGGACTAGTCATTGCTTCGATTATAGCTTCGTTAGAAGGCAAGACTAAGTCTAACGAATCAGTGTCGACAAGAGAATCCTGAGCCCAGATAGGCTCGAGGAGTGGATCCAACTCTGGTGCGAGAATCGGATCAGGAGTAGCTGAAGCTTGTTGGACCAAAGAGTACGCTACTTCAGCGGCCGACAAGGGCGTGGCCATGCCAGCTGGCCCTGTCTCATCCATCGTGGCTGATGGGGAAGGAAGAGTCCATGGATCCTGAAAGTAAGTTGTGCGAAACGACGAAATATGGAAAATCTCAGCCTTGTGGTGGTTCAATATAAACTTGACATCGCCTTGAGGATGTGGGTAGTCGAAGGTACCCATCAAAGATGGGCACAAGCCAACTCCTATGTTAACGACATCGGCTTGAGGATTATCTACCATGGGAACCGTGGATGCCCCCAAGGCTGGGTCAGGTCGAGAGAAGGACAACTGATCAATAGTCACTATCTGGCCTTCATGTGGAAACAACAGGACTCGGAAGATTGTAGCAACCACCGCTTGCATTGCATAAGTCCAAATACGACCCAACAATAGATTGTAATCGATGGGGGCATCGACTACCTCTACTTCGACGCACACGGTCTTCCCCCCTAACTTCATAGGGAAAGAAGGGATTATGCCATGCGGTCAGAAAGAATGACCATCGAACGCAGTGAGAAGAGTAGGTGACGGAGACAACTCAGGTTGGCCAATGGCTTTCCAGCATGCCAATGACATAACACAAGTCGAAGCGCCCTCGTCTACCACCGTGTGGAAGATATTTCGTGTAAAGGTTTTCGTGGGGTGAGCCACTACTATCTGAAACGCGACGTGGTAAGGCAAATGAGGTTTCAAGTCAGTCGTATCTAACATGATCGTTCCCGGGTTACAAGTCTCCGTAGAGGCTAAAGCAGTCAACAAGGATTTCCTCTGAGCAGGGCAACTTTGGAGGACCTCCAAAGTAGACATAGCACAAGGGGTTTGGGACAAATATTCCACCACGGAGTAGTTCTGGGTGGCCCTTGCATTTGGATTATGAGAAGCCCTCTTGAACGCACCTTTTGGAATGTGCGTCATTGTTTCACCCAATGTCTTCTAAATCTATAGAGGAAGAGATGGGATCTCGACTTCTTTTCCCTTCTCAGGAGCACTTGGTTTGCTATAATCATGAGCTCTAGTCACTATGAAAGCATCACTTTTCATCATATATACATTCACGGAAGATGAATTATTGGGGGGAGGGCGGTGTTCGTGGCTGCCTCCTTCCGTACTTGCAGAGGCTTGAGTTAAATTCTGCCCATGCTGAAAAGGGTTAGTCAACACGGCTTGCTGGTGCTATGTGACAAACTTCTGGGCCTCTGCAAGTCGAGGGCATAGGTGAGTTGGGTGGTCTTCCGCACATAGGTTGCACGGATACCTCTCCTTTCTCTTTTTTGTGGTGCCCTCGCTAGCCTTATCATTTGGTTTTTTATCCCCCTTACTCTTCTTGCGTTGTTTTTTCTTCCCCTCGGGCTGCAAGTTTCCCTTTGGGTTAGTCATCTGTATGGAGTGTACTTCCGAAGTTTGAGTAGGAGGAGCAGCCAAAGCAGTAGTCTGGCCGGCCGTTGATTGTTGTATAGATAAATTCTACAATTGTTTTGTCAATTGCTCAATGGGCTTGGTTTGTGCCGAACCAACAATACCATCGGCATGTGGTCCGACTCTCTGTCTGGTTTTGTTCAGAATCGATCGTGGTGCATCCGGAAGGATGTTGTAAAATAGACCAGACTGAGAATAGATAAGCTCAAGCTATTGAGCTCTCGTGATGGCTTCTTCCTCTAAGAAAACCCCTGAAGTTGCGACGTCTTTGGATAACTGCGGAACTAAAGACTTAAGGAACCACTCTAGCAGGAATGCTGGTGGGACGGGTACCTTGATAAGACTTTTTCACCACTCTCGAATATGATCCGAGATATGGTCTGCTAACGTCTGCTCGAAATTGGCTAGCAACTCTGTGCCGGCGTCGTATCTCACAGGTAACTGGAAATGGTTAAGGAAAGCCATAGCCAGTTTTCCAAAAAAGGAATATCGTGAACGATCAAGCTCTATGTACCATTTCGCGGCGCTCCCAATAAGAGTGCGTTGAAACAATCGCAACTGGATGGAGTCATCTTTCAGTGAGTTAGATGAGCACCATAAGTGGAAAGTGGTCACGTGATCACCTAGATCCTCATTAGGCTTGGCCTCAAACTTTGGGATGTCCGAAGGCAACTTCGTCGGCATAGGAGGCCAACGCGGATCGTGACAGATAGGATCATTCAACAACCGTGTTAAATCTGACAAGTGTAATGTTGCCAAGAAAGGTATTTTTGGTTGTTGCTGATAGCCGAGATAAAAGGGTCCTGGGGTTTGACTGGCACCAGGTTGCCAGGAAAAGTTTGGTTGCTAGCCAGGGTTTTGGTAGAAACCATGGCCCTGACCAGTGTAAGGGTTTTGCATTTGCGGGGACATCATTGGCCGATTCCCCATAAAGGACATAGGTTGTTGAGCATTCATCGTGGTTGGTGGACTTTGGGAAGGATTACTCCATGCCGGTCCTATTGGGAGAGGCATAGTATTTTGTCCGGGGTTCCATTGATTGTGGAAAGCATTACCCCAGAACGGCATTCCTGTGGCGGGATTGGATCCTTGTCCTGAGTTCCAAGGTCCTGGTATATGTGCCCCCAGCGCAAGAATAGTACCCTGTGCCGGATTAGACTGTCCAAAGATGGGAGTGCCCCCAGGTGGGAAAGCAGTGGGTGTGAGCGTGTTTTTACCAAACCCTTCGTTCCAAACGAACGGTGACGAACCTACCGGCAGAGTTTGCACAGGTTGTCCTTGACTCTCGGATCCAAGTGAACTTGTGTGTGCGGGATGCTCGGCGATCTACTGATGCGGACCACCGAGCGATGGGGACGAAGGAGGAATATGACCTCCAGCATGAGGAAAAGCATTGAAAGGGACAGGAATGCCCCCAAGTTGACCTTACAGAGGAGCGTTAGAGCTCCCTGCCCCCAGACCCAAAGTCTGTAAAGTGGAGTTTGTGAGTGCAGGACTCGTTCCTGAACTAGGCATATCGTATGAAAACGGAGCGCCAGTCGCACTAGGTGTGAAGGGATATGTGGCCGCCACGATAGATGGGGTCGGTCCACTTTGCGACGAAGTTGCAGCCGGGGCCATGGTGGTCCTGACCGCCGACGGTAAGTTAGGAGAAGTTTCTCCTGTGGTAACAATAGTGATAGGGATGGAAGAAGTCCCAGTTGAAGTGATTTGTTCCATAACTGGGTTAGGCGCTGATAGGCGTTCGTAAAATTGAATTGGCACAATAATGTCTGGCCCAAAATCAGCGTTTGAGGTTTCAACCAATCCAAGATTGGCGATCGATTCCTCGGGGGTTTGTTCGGGATCGAAAGCCCCGGTTGCTTCGAAAGACCCTCGGTGGTCTAACTTTCGCCTCAAGGGTGGCGGGGGTGGCTCCAGTATCACCGGCGGCAGGCCCAGAAGCCTTCATGACCGGCGGAGCTCTGAATCCTCCACTGTGTGAGAAGATTCATGACACGCTAAGGTATTCTACGTGAAAAAATAGTAACACGCACTAAAAGAAAGCCCCTAGAAGATAAATCAAGAAAGCACTATATTAGTAGGAAGAATAGTTACAACAACCAACACTAGAGTACCTTACCGGTGCAAGTGCAACTCGAATATGGAAGCACCGTCTGAGTCTACTTTGCAAAGCGTTGGTCTGATGTCTGTCCTAGGTGCCGCGGTATACCCCTGCAGTCACCTGTGTATGTCCCTAGAAAAGATAGGAAACTAGTTTGCCAGCACGTGAACAGCTATCAGGCGGGTACAGTCGGCAGTCGGGTAGACCACAATGAGCAGGGTATCAAGCCCGAAACCTATCAAGGGTATCGAGAGAAAGTGTTTCAGAATATGACTGAGGACCTCGAACGGATTCGAGACCCACGAAGCTCCGTGGAAAATGCTAACGACGGAATCCCTTAACAGATCCTCTATATGTGTTCTCCACAACGCTCGGTCCAGCTTTGGAGAGGTTATCTCTGCTGCCTTTCCTTACGCGACCTCGTGTTTAGCCCCTGTGTTAGAGGGGGGTCCTGAATAACTTTCCGTAACTGGACTTCTACACTCCCTAATGACAGACTCCAATGTTTGGTTTGGGTGGCCTTGGAGAATTTACTCTCCAACCTATTCCAAGGCCCTATCCTGAGCTAGTGTATGCACCCTACAAACAGAAAAGTCTACTTGATTTTATTTAGCGTTGCTTTTAATGGGCTTTTTAAATCTCAAGGTG
The DNA here is from genome assembly GCA_009831015.1 of Picea engelmannii. Lineage (NCBI taxonomy): Eukaryota > Viridiplantae > Streptophyta > Pinopsida > Pinales > Pinaceae > Picea > Picea engelmannii. Next base: position 227,497 of record ML794383.1, read on the forward strand.
CAGAAGTGAAACTGATGGTGTGTAAAAAGACTCAAATCAAAATGCACAGAAATGCTTGGAAACAAACTTTGTCTAAAATGCAAAACCAACAACTTTTCAATGAAAGACTTCTTTTCTTTTTTCAGATTTACTAAGATTTCATGCAGTAAATGAAGAGAACTTTCGCTCAGATCTACGAGCTACTTATACTAGACATTCACTGCAAAAACTTATGCAAAATACTTCTTTCCTAGATACTGACGCAACAACACAATCTTCAAATCAAGAAGAAAATGAATTTTTTTTTTTTATTTTATTGCAAAATCACGCAACAAGGAAAAATGATGACAAGAACAAAACCAAGAGAATGAAAAGAAAAATCTGGCTTAAATCACAGATCGCAGACAGAATCAGAGCACAAAAAATGCAACAACGCAATCTCAACAACACCGATTCTAACACTTGCCTAAAAACCATAAAACAAATATTTTTTCTCTTTTGTCTTTTCTATCAAAACATCAACTAACAAACACAGGCTAAGGATAAGATGCCCTAACCTGCTGACTGTGCCACTCCAGACTCTCCGCCCCTAAGAGGAGCTCTTCTCACCACAGGAGGGGATGACTGCCCCACCCAAGATGAAAAGATACCAAACAGGCCCGCGACTGTCACCAAGACAGCACGCGGTCAACCGTGGGCTGAGCTAAAACAGCACACGGGTATCCGTGCTCAGAACTGAATCAGCTCGCGGGTAGGTATAGAATCTGAGAAAAAATCAAACACAGGCAGCCCAGGTCTGAAAGAGGCCTCTGGTATTGACAACCAGGGTCTCTGAAAGGCTTGGATGCTGGCACTTCAACAGAAAACGAAAAATTTGCAAAAAAGAAAACAAATGCTAAGAATAACCAAAACAACAAGGCAGACTGAAAGCAAGACAGTAAACAAATCAGAACCCAGACAGGATCCAGAAAGCCCCCTGAGAAGATAAACTTCTGACAGGGAAGAGGAGACTACCTCTTAAGCTTCCTGGGCTCTACACGCTACTAAAACCACTACAGCAAGTGGTCAACCGCGGGCTATAGAAGGTTAGGGCGCGGGTTACCCGCGGGCAGGGCTTCTGCAGGCCGCGGGTACCTCTGTGTGTCCCAAGAATGAATGTCAAGCATCAGTCAAGGAAAACTGGTATTGATAACCAGGTTCCCTGCTAGCATTGACCTAACAGAAAACAAAAATAAACAAAGAAACAGAAACTGAACTTCTTTGAACTACCCAAAAGATCTTTAACCAAATCCAGAAACCCTAAGAGTAAAATCTCCCCAATGGAGTCACCAATTCTGTTGTGGGGTATTCTACCCTACGGACTAACAAGCTAGGGCTTTAAACTTGTATGCAGATCATGACCCTTAAGACTTAACTTTTAACCTTCTACCCAAAATCTCAACCCCTTTTCTCATGCAAACATGGGAAGAATCAACTGACCTTTTTATCGACGGTTGAAGTAGATCCTCCGTTGAGCCTTTATCTCCTTGCTGTTGCTGCTCCTTCCACAAAGCTTTCCTGCAATCAAGACAAAACTACACATGCCTACTGTTGATCTACTAGGGGGTTAGAGATTAAACACAAATCAAATAACATAGATAAGACTCATGTATTCGGGACGGGAAAAGTATCTTTTTCATTAATCTCAATATGAATCAACTTACAATGACTTCAGAGACTGGCCACCGTTCCTCGATCCTGATCCTGGGCTCCTCCTCTTCTTTTATCCTCCAACTGCTTTGCTTGAATTTCTCCTAAAGCTTGAGGAAAGGCTAAAGGGTTGGGACAATACTGGACTTTGCAATTTTGGCAGAGTTTCTTTGCTATGATTTTTCCTCTTTGAATAGTACCCCTACCCCTTCTTTTATAGGCTAGAAGGAGCTAGGGTTTTAGATGAACTCTCGGCCATGCATGGCGGGGAGTTCCAGTTAACTGACCAAAATCTTCTCGTTCCGTTGGCAACTTTCCGTTTTTTGTGATTCTGAAGGAAACCGCGGGCTGTAGTGGGCCTGCTAGCGGGGGCCCCGCAGGCTGTAGTGAGCCTGCTAGAGTTTGCTTTTTAAAAATGGAGTTTTTAGAAGAGTTGTTCAGTATTTTTTTGGCAAAGAAGGGATATGAGTTGGCCTGATTCCAGGTAAGCATGTGTGGTTCAATTTAGGGTTATAACAACCAGTTCAAGGCGTTGTCCCTTAACTGAAAAATGGCGATCTTTGCCTTTGAGTTGGACGCATAGTCCCTTAGGGAAAAACACACGGTCATGCCTTCCAACCATACTTCCAACCATGCTTCCGCGCGTTCACCGGCGCGACCTCCGAAAAACTCCGGAAGTTTGATCTTTTGCAACTCTCGCGTGATGTCTTCAGGTGGAGTTTCTCCCCCTAAATCCCTTGATGCTTCTGGATTACCTGTTCTAGATGGTGGAGGTTCCACTTCAGTCCTTGCCGGTTATCTCCCCTTTAAAGTCTCGTTGATGGCTTCCAACGAGCGCAGTATAAGGGCTAGCTCGGGCGATGGTGGTGGTGGCACTGGTGGTGTTGGAGGTGCTTGCGACGATGCTCCCCTGCCTCGACTTCCTTGAGTCCTGACCATCCTGTATGATTTGACCTGCATCAACCAAAGTTGTCAGGGTGAGTTCCAAGATGTTTTAAATTGGTGCTACTAAACTTTAGAAATAGGGTTAGGTGTAAGTTTTCTTTACTTGTCTGTAAACAGACATTACTCCATTAGGGAATTAGCTAGGTTAGGGTTAGGTTTAAGCATCTAAGCTTCATTTCTCGCCCCTACGAAAATAACTATTGGTTCCTTTTCCCTATAGCTACGCTATCTTTGCGCTTCACTCACAACTTCCTATGCTTACGCTCCTAATGAATATGCTAGTTCACTCCAATACTGCGCCTGCCATATATTCAATATGGTTATGCGCTGGTCAACTTCAATATTGCGCCAGCCTCTTGAAATCGTTTGTAAGGAAGGTGAAACCCCTTTCAGTCAATTGGTCCTGAAAGAGAAAACAACCTTAGTGAGCCTTTGAGGTAACAACCTTGAGTCCGGAGCGGGTCTAATTGGTTAACTTTATTTAAACTTAACAATTAACGAGATCCTTAACTGATTAACGTAGTGTATGTTCTTTGACCCTTAGCGAGATCCTTCCTCGGCACTTAGTTTGAGTGTTTCCTTTGCGACTTGATCTCAAGCTTTCATGTTATCACTATGGTGTTTAGTGGCCATGTTGTCAATGATTTATAGAGTTGGGACCGGTGAGAAAACCCCAAAACCTTTTTTTTTTTTTTTATACTACATTAATACTTTTAATAATTACAATTTAACTATATTTAATCCTCATATATAATAATTACAATATATAATTACTTTTAATAATTACTAATCATATAATTAATCATATAATTACTTTTATATAATTAATCATATAATTACTCTTAATAATTACAATTTAACTATATTTTACATTTGATTTTATATATAGTTATGTATTTTTTTTTAAATTAATACTTTATATATTATTATTTTAGTATTTATAAAAATTATTCTAAAAAAAAAAATCTCATGTGAAAATTAGTATTTTTTTTTTACTAGACATATTAAAATATATATAAAAAAATATAAAAGAAAAGAAAATATAATAAATGAATATAACCCTAATCAAAATTTAAATATAAATTTAAACATTAACATTAATGGCCGACTATAACATTAAACAAAATTTGAATTGGCCGCGCGGCTAAGTCGCAGCGTGGGCTCGCATGTAGCCCACGTGTCCTTCACTTTTATTCACGAGAATAAAATATTGAACTACTACTTTAAACCCTAAACTCTCAGTTTTGTCCTTCATTCGTTGTGGTTACCTGTTCAGGGAGGCGTGAGGGAGCATGGTCGCCATGGCGAATGCAGTGTGCAGGCCCTTCTGCGTTTTATGGGTGCCTACGGGCTTCGAACCTTAACGAGTTGTGTAATACCTATTGACCCATGGGCTCTCCCTTTTACACATTTTGTTGTGTAAAAGATAACATGTGTTTCTATTCAGTTCATGCGCGTTTCATCTTTGACAGTTTTCTGAGAATGTTATTTTCTGAGAATGTAAGGACAGTTTTCTGTTTTGTGTTTGCATGTGTCAGCTTTGTTTAATCAAAATTCGTTTCTCTTTATTTTTGTTTCAAGATCCGCATTTCTGAAGGGGGTCGGATTTGGTCCAGTGGACTTAGATGGAAATTCTCGGCCAGAGGTCGCGATTTCGAATCTCTGTCTATTAAACTTGTAAAACGCAATAGGGAGATGGATCTACGCTGCAATAGAGAAACCCCGGCTTTTCTGCTGTCAAAATTTATCTCAAGTTTTTTTTTGTTCGAAATTTGTTGGTTTTGATGAGAAAAATCCTTATTTTTGCGCGTATTTTGACCAGGTAGGGTTCAGGATGCTATCAGTGTTTGTATTTCCAAAATATTATGATAAATAGAACGACTGACTCTATATATAATATATATGGTGTGCTTGGGTTCATAATAAGCTAACTCCTAGCTCTAGCTAGAGCAGCAGCTGTAGTAGCCGAGAATCTATGTAGTGCGAGTTCAACAGGTGTTTCAGCAAGACCAGTTCCCGGGCCAGCCATCCCTAGCCATTGGTTTGAATGGCTAAAATGCCCGATGTGCTCCAACCCCCACTTTATCCCTTCCTTGTTCTGATAATGGGCGAGTGAGGTTAACCAATTACCAGCCTTTCCCCTTTACAAGATCTGACCTTTTTAGTGTTTTAGGATATTTTCCGTTGTTTCTTTTAGTTGATGGATTGTCTAAATTAGGTTTTGTCGCTGATATCAGTGTTTTTTTTGTTCTGGGTGTGTCCTTGCTCCAAGTTGAGAGTTGGTGTGTGGCCCCGTGTCGAAGGGCATGCTCATGGTATTTCACCTTAGAGAGGAGGGGAACGTGTGAGGTTGGAATCACAGAGAAACTGTAACCTCCCACTCTCTGCAGTGCACGCAGTTTTATAATGACCTGTATCTTAGTTGACTGTCTTAAAGATTTGCCTGAGCAGAGCTAGCTATTTTATTTTGGGACGACGACAAGCGTTTGTAGGCCCCTTTATTTATATATTATATTCTGCACTTTGGGGAAGGGTTTGGGGAGATCCTCTCTCTCTGGATGGAATTTGGTATGATAGAAGCATTATCTATCTATACGCATGCATGTGACCCGGGAATGAATTATATTTCCGTGTAATTCATTAGAGAGAGTAAGCCCATGTAAATGAATTAGCTACAAACAGCTACTTAGGGATATGTTTCGGTTTGCCAAGTAAGAGAGCCGTAAAACCCTTCCTTCCCTATCTTATTCCGTAGAATGGGAAAGTATCCATTCATAGAAGTTCTGGGGGAATTTTGGTTGACGGTCTGGGGTGATCTAGTAGGCATCGTCAAGAGAAAACTAGGAGGAAATCCCGTAGAGAAATTTGGCTGAAGGGGCTTTGGGTTCATTTTATTAAGACGCAAGTCAGTGAAGTTGCCCGTGAGTGTTGCAGCAATAGTGGCATATATGGTTTTTATTATGGGATGAGAAACGTATTTTCAATTCTCAGGTTCTCAAATAAAATTAGGCAGATTGACATGGGAGTTGAACATTGTACGGTGTATTGATATTTTGAATGTCAACCAGGGAAGTTGCCTGTACCTACGTGGCATTGATCCTTTGTGATTACAATATCCCTATTACCGTATCCTTCAATATTACTACTGGACATTTATCTTTGGCATGATATGCATTTCTATGTAAGTTGTTCTGCTATATAAGTTTCTTAAATGGAAATATTCTGAAAATATTTTAGCATTTGAGGGTTTAGTATATAATTATTGTAGTTCGTAGTATTGTTAATCTTCTTATTTATTTCCTTGTTGCATATAATTGTTTTGTTGACAGCAATATAAGGTATTCTAGGAATGCTCTTGGACTAGACTTATTATTGTTAGAGGAATATTGTCATACAAACTAATTACATAATAGAGACTGTCTCTTTTTTTTTTTTTTTTAAAGAAAGGAAGGTTAATTCTATGTTTGCAAGGGTGAAATATTCACTCGACATAGACAGAATCCTCTAGTTTGCTACTCGACATACAAATTAAAAATTTAATTAACTATATGTGATGGCCTGTAGGTTGTTCTCTTCAATGCAAAATTTATCCAAGTTCGTTCTGTTTTCATCTGGAATAGTCACCTGAACAAAACGAAGGTGAAATGATACAATTTGTTTCTATTGCGTATTATAATTTATTATTGTGAACTGCATTATCATTCTATTATATATTTAGATTTGTTTATATAATCATTTAATAGTGCGTTTGGTTTGGTTTGCAGGTTAGGCGGGGGGGAAATTTGGCCCTCAAGGCTCCAGTATTTCAATTAAGCTCTGATACCAAATGTAAAGACTGGTTTTAAATTAACATCTAAAAATTCTACCAAATCCTACCAAATGTACAACAATTTCTACCAGGTTTATAAAAGAAGAATTATTCCAAATTTTCTCAACACTTACGCAAGTAAAATTTATCAATGATTAATAAATCTAATTAAAACAATGCATAAATTTGAATTGAATACCTTAACTCTGATGCTAATTTCCRTTGCCAGCTGCCTTGCTGCTRCTCTCCTGCTACCTGCTACAYAGTCCWGTCCTGTTGCAAACACAGAAAAATAATTGCCCAAAACTATTGTCCACCCTGCCAACTAGGAAAACGACCTAGCTCCAGGATATCTACGGATATCCTGGCCCTCCGAGCCCAAAACCTCTAGCAACTCGGTGCCTGCCTGATCAATATGTCACAACTAGCAAATCCCGTGCCTCAATCTGAGCACACCAATCTCACAGCCCCTCTCGGCTCTCTGCAATACTCAGAGCTCTCCAAACTCATGGCCAACTTCCCATAGAATGATATTCCTCCCAACTCCTTCCCCCCCCTTATTCCTCCTTCACCGCCTTCCCTTCATTTACTCCCCTACCTAATACCTTATCCCAGTATTAATTATCTTATCCATTCATTAAATATCTTATATCTTCTCGGGATTCTTATGTGATCCCTTCTTGTATACGCAACTTAATTTAATGTTATATTTTATTCTCCACCTTTTATTTAATACTTAATTAATTAATTAATATTTAAATGAATCATTAACCATTATGACTAACTCATTAATAATAATCAATTAGAAATGTTATTCTAAGACATAAATGTAGTTTAGCTAATCTTTTAGGATTATATTATTAAATTAATTATACTTAATAATCAAGAGTCATTACAATGCCTTCTTTATTTGGAAAAAAGATTCCCTAGGTTCAGTAGTCCATTTCACTTCATTTCCCTTCCTGAGCATGGTTGTGATGTGTTTCACCAACTCAACAAAATTTGAGACAAATCTCCTCGGAAAATTTATCTTCCCCAAAAAGGCCTGAACTTCCTTCGTAGATCTAGGAAGTTACAGGGTCTGAAGCACTTCTACCCTGCTAGGGTCAATCCTTACTCCTTCTGCTGACACTATATGGCCTAATAGCTTCCCTTCCTACATAGAGAAAAAATATTTCTTAGGGTTTAAAGATAGGCCAAACCTTCGACACTTCAGGAAAACCCTCTTCAAGTGGCAGCAGTGCTCCTTGTCTGTCCTAGAGAAGACCATGATGTCATCTAGATAGATTACCATGAATTGGTCTTTCTCCCCGATGAAGGCTATGTCCATGGCTTGTTGAAATGTTGCTCCTTCATTCATCAATCCGAAAGGCATTTTGGCATACATGAATGTGCCCTAAGGAGTGGTGAAGGTCATTTTTTCCCTGTCCTCCAGCATGACTGATATCTAATTGTAACCAAAGAAGTCATCAATCATTAATATTCTAGATGCACCAGTGACCTTCTGCAATATGTGCTCCATGTTCGACAGGGTATAATTGTCTTTCCTTGAGCTCCTTTTCAGGTTCCTGAAATCAACACAGAGTCTGATTTCGCCACTTTTTTTCCTTACAGGGACCAAATTGGCCACCCAATCGGAATATCTCAAGGGGACAATGATTTGGGCATCTAGCAGCTTCTTCACTTCTTTCTCCATGATAGGTAGCAACATGGGATTTATCTGCCTCAGCTTCTGCTTGAATGGCTTAGCCTCTTCTTTCAGTGGGATCTTGTGCTCAATGATCGATGTGTCGTACGTCTTGAGGTCTTTGTAGGTCCATGCAAACACATCAGCAAACTCTCTCAGCAACTCGGTATATTCAACCCTCTGCTCCTTGGTCAAACTCCTTGACAGCTTGACAAACTTAGGCTCCTCTGGTGTGCCAATGTTGCACTCAGCTGTGTCAGCATCATCACCTGAAACTCTCCCCTTTACCGCCACATCATTCCCATCGAACAACCTCTCTAATGGGACTAGTCCCCTCGGAATGTGATTGCTAGGAAGCTAAATAATGTCATGCTTTGCTATTATACTCAGCAACTTACCCCCATCAAACCCTTGCTCAGAGGTGGAATCTTGGTCGATATGCATCTCTGAAAATTATTCGATGATCTCCAAGAACTTTTTGATCTCGAGATCATCCTCGAACACCTTCCAATGTTTGACGTTGTCAGGTATGGAGGGCCTGTATTTTACTTCTACATCATACCTAAATTTGGGCGGCAAGGGTACTTTGAAATTGCTCGTTGATGTAGCCAAGGAATCAACCACTGTGTTCTCCTCTCTTGGGATGAAGGAAATGTTAAACGCTGAGAAGAAACTGTTAATAAGGTCCCATACCTCATTTCTGTAACTTCTGAGTCGAGGATGCTTGGCCTGATAAGCGCTCCTGATCTGTTGGACTACCAATTCGGCATCTCTGAACACTGCTACCTCTTGAATTCCCATTTCCCTTGCAGCTCTTAACCCTAGGATAAGAGCTTCATACTCTGCCACATTGTTAGTGGTTTCAAATTCCAGCTTATATGACAGGGATATGGTCTCCTAAGCAGGTGACACAAAAACCACCCCAGCTCCAGCGCCTTCTCGAGAACATGCTCCATCAAAGAACATTTTCCAAATTGGGGTGACAGAGGGAGGAAATTCATGGGAAGCAGTGGGCTGCTTTCTGAGTTTCAGAGGAGGCTCGGGGGCATGGGTGAGTTGTAGTAGACTGGAGCCTAAATCAGTTTCCAAGGCAAAGATGGGATGATTGGTAGGGTTGGCTTCATCACTGATTATGTAGGCCAGTTGGGCTTCCCTGTATAGTCTTCTATGCTCTCCTCTGAACACTGGGATAGTAGCATACATGAGGTCCATCTGCAAGGTTCCCCCCAGTATTTTTATCCAAGATCTTGATAACAACATACCGAACTTGGGGGGAACATCGACCACTACAATATCCATGACCACACTTTTCATGGGCAGTTGAAACAAGGTCACAACCAAGTCTTTAATAACTCCAAGACACTAAACTCTCCTGGAGTCAAAAGAATAGAGGTCATGATAGGCTCGGGTGACTTCTAGCCCCAATTCTTCCATGACGATTTTGGGCATGAGGTTGTGAGAAGCCCCTGAATCCATCAAGTAGTTGTGCAGCACTTTATCATGTATGTTCAGGGATGTGTAGAAGGGAGGGGATGAATCATCTCTATCTTCTACCATGGGACCTAGGACAACTGCTAGATTTTCATCTTGGAGGTTTATGGAGTCTACGGGAAGGTATGAGGCTTCGGATTGTAAAATCTTAGAGAAGCGTTTTTTGAATTCCCCATGTTTAATTAGCTCAGTGAGGGGCACAGGGATTATGATCTTTTGGATTTCATGCTCAAAATTAAAAGAAGACGCAAGATTTGGAATTTCTCTTATTTTAGGGACATGATTGTGGACAATGGGAGAGAGGGGTTGAGCCTTCTTACCTTTGTGACCATCTACTACTTCATTAGGAGGTTTCTCTATTCTAGTGGACTACTCAAGAATATCAGGTGTTTTTGTCCCTTTGTCGGACCTCAGGTTGTACCTTCCTCGGTCACCGCTAGCCTTGTCTCCCTTGCTCAATTCATTTCGTTGAATACCCATAAGAGACTCCTCAAAGCTGAATGAGTGAGGTGAGGAAAAGGGGGAGTCTCTACGAAGCAATGGATCTTAGGCTCAAGCTCGTCTGTTTCCCCTTCTTCATCTTTGGCCATAAAATTGTTCTGTAAGGGGGCCTGAATTCTTTGGTCTTCTCTGTCTCTTCCCCTTTCTCTGTGTATAGTCGGAGGAGCGATATTGTTTGGCCTCCTGAAACCCCCTTTGATTTCGGTGCTCTGAGGGCCCTTGTTCATTTACTTCCTTTCCACCTTCAGTCTCTCCATCTCTTCAAACAGAAACTTCATCATCTGGGTCAGTTCATCCACTTGAGTGTGGGGCAACGATGAGCCAGAAGTTGAGGCTTCGGACTTTCCCTTTCTTCTATCGACATCGGCCTTGTTCCTCAATCTGTCAGCTGCTAATATGTTGGATTCTACTTATATGGTTTCATCTTGCATTTGAGCTAAGGAGGTGGCTCTTCTCTCTCTCAACAAAAGGCAGAAATCAGGGTCAAATGCACCAGCATAAGAAATTTGGGCAGAGGCTTCTGAGGGCTTTATCTCTGCAGGAATCTTGTTATACATCTTATTGAATCTTTTGGAGAAGTCGGAAACAGACTCTCCTTCCATTTTATTCAGAGACCCAAACTCTGTCATGTAATACATGAAATCCTTCCTATCTCCCCACTACCTCAGGAAAACACTATCCAAGGCTTCAATTCCAGCAATAGACTCGTGGGTCAACCCTCTAAACCATTTCCTCACCTCACCATCCAGTCTCTGGACAAAGACTCTCATCTAAACATCTTCATTTTAAATGTTTAGGTTGTCTACATAACTGTAGAAAGCAGCCAAGTGCTCTTCTGCAGTTATGTCCCCTTCTCCATTGAACTTAGGCATGTATTTCAAGTAGTCTCCAGCAGGGAGAGGATTCATGGGATGGGGTAGGATTAAGGGGGCATATCTGGCATCGACTATGGCATCCATTTTATTCATAGGGGGATTAGCACTAGCCATAGGAATATTAGGTAGAGGAGAGATTGGAGGATAAGGAGTGTAAACAGGAGATGTCAAAAAAAAGATTCTTGAAGGAGACAACGGGGAAAACAGAGAGAGAGCTAAGGGACATGAATGTGAAGATGCTTCTCTCTGTGCATTAGTAGAAATAAAAGGAGGGGTGGTGAAACCTTATGAGGCCTGAAGTATTTGTTGAGGCACAGCTTCTAGGGAGGGGGGAGTGACAAGGATCTCTCTTTTTGATACCAGACCAGGAGGAGAAAACTCAGCAGGAACACTCCCGAAATTCAGAAAACGGGAAACCTCAGAGAAAGGATGACTAGGAAGCTGAGAATAAGAAAATGGAGTTTTTACGGAAGGAGGTGGGGAAATACCTGATTCAATGGTGAATATTTCTCCTTGAGGGGGCTTCCCTTTTCTGATAATCACCTCTGGATTTTCTTCAGGCGTATCCAGAGGCAGTTGTGGATGGGACTAAGTGTGTCTACCACCGAAAGCCACAACTAACCCGATGGGTTCGCCTCAGTGGAGTCGTCACAATGGAGTCGCTAGGTGCACAGTATCAATCTCAATAGTTCTGATATCTGATGCACCTTCAGAATCAGTTGATCGTTGTCATTCAATCCTGGGGAAAATATTCAAATTCGTACCCGGCAACGGTGCCAGAAATGTTAGCGTCGAAAGCCACTCCTGGATTTCTTGCAGGAGAAAATCTCGACACCCATCAGTTTAATGTCACGATTTGTTTATAGAGGGATGATCAAATGGAGGTAAAGACTCGAGGAGATACCACTCTAACTCAGGGACTGGGTCTAGCATGTATGGGACAAAGGAGGTCTTGATCTAACTTCAGCCAGTGGGTTGATTAAACGATGAGCAGGTGGAAGACTTGGTAAGAAAGGTGAACAAACAACTTTAGGCAACAGGATTCCAGTGGTTTGAAAAGGAAAGAATCTGAAGGCAAGATCCGCTTGGTTCAGGGTCTCAAGAAACTGAAAGGTGACTTGACTAGATCCTCCAATTCCAAGTCACTCAGCGTCGATAAAATCACAAGAACTGATTAGAAACAACATAACTGCTACAGTGATCCTATCCAACATCATCGTATAACAGCTACAACTCGATTGGATCCTCCAATTCCGAGTTGTTCTAACGCAGTGTACACAGAGACATGAAAGAAACCAACATTCATAAGACAATAAGTCTCAAAAGTCCATGCATGACCAGAATAACAATGCTTCGTTAAAGCTTTACAACCGGGATATCTGCTCAACCATCGATAGATACAAAAATGGCGGAAATGCCTACATATACTCAAAACAACCACAACAAAAAAATCAAGACGTTGCATTAAACACATTGTGTCCGCATGGCTTCTGACAATCTGCAGCTGCCGTCTCTGAATGATCATGCAACTTATGGTAGACGCAATCGAACCCCTGACAGTTCTGAGGGAGAATTGACATGCCTTTAATTCGTCACCAGACTTTCCCATTATGGAAAAGGCGATGTCTAACCACCACCAACTACTTCAATAACTGCTTCATTGGGATTGAGGATGGCCCGACCAACTCGGCACTTATGCGACGTGGAAGACCCTTCACACTGCCACCTGGATCAGTTGAATGGCCTGATGGATGGGCGTGGAGGCCAGCGCGAAGGATGGGGTGCATAACGGGAGTGGTGGCACCAAAACTATGAGTGTGTGATAAGAAGTGACAAGGTGCGAGAGGGGAAATAGAGGAAGACACATGGTGGAAGATAATAGTGGAGGGGGCAGGAGATGAGATATAATGAGCTCACTTTTAGTGGGAGGCTATAGTGGAAAGGAGCGGGACACATGGCAGGTGGTGAGTGGATGATGAGATGAGAAAGGGACCACACGGACCAGAAGAGGGAATATGGAAATATGTCGGAGGATGAAGAAGGGGCTAATGGGAGTGAGCCTCATCGCATGGTTAGGCAGAGAACAGATGGTGAGATGACATGACAAGAAAGGGGGCCCCACATTGATTTAAATGCAAAAAGATAGATG
>ML794383.1:243920-257554 GCA_009831015.1 Picea engelmannii
CCTTCACGGGTATCTCCCTACCTTATGGTGATTGGAACACTTGACTTGGAGGATTTTCAGTTCCCTATTTGACAACCTCTATGTTTTGACAATGTGAGAACCAGATAATGGGGAGTTATTTGGATGCCTATCCCCGAAATCCTGCCTAGACTAAAAAAAATTCTTTTGGCATCTCCTGTGGAGGAAAACTTAGTGAGTTTTTAGAAAGATTTTAGATGTAGTTGTTTTGGGAGGTTGGGGATGAAAACCAACCTCGTTGATTAAAAATGGGAGTGGATAGTCTCATCAAGAAAAGATGGGGTATTTTCGAAATCCCTTTGGAGGAAACTTACTTTGACCTCCACATTTCAAGAAGAAGCTATGTGGATGATAAGTGACTTTTGTGTGTGAGTGAAAGTGTGCCAATTTTTAGTGAATTAGATGTCACCTTGCTGCATGTGGACTTCGCTTGGTCCTTACAAGAGTTTGATTACCTAATCAACTAAGTGCCTTTGGTACAACCTTGCGTAATTCAAAATCCCTAGGAATATAGCATGTGGACATGTGGGTCCGTTACTATCCTTTAAATCCCTATTGTGATGTAATCTAAGAAAAGCTTGAAACTATCCTAGATTGAACATGTGGGCATGTATGGGCCCGTTACAAACCTTTAAACTTCCCTAGTGTTTTGATATAAGAAAGGAAAATTTCAAACACTATCCTATCTTTGTAGCATGTGGGCATGTATGGTCCCGTTACAATATTAAGATGTGTCTGAAAAAGAAAACTAAGAGGGGTCCCAAGAAGGGTCGTTGTCCTCTCCTAAAGGTTTTAAACTTTGTTAAGGGAGATGAAATTGTTTCACAATCTTTTTCTGATTCTCAAGGTCACTTGAAGGCGCAAGAGAAGAGCATACTAAGCGATTGTAATTCAAATTCTAGTCCCAATGTAAGTTAGATGTGATTAAAAATGATTTCCACCTTATCTTGTGAGTCAAAACAAGCCATCCATGTGGAAAAAAAGCAAATAAGGGAAATTGATTTTTATCCTCCAAGTGCCTATGTGTCTTTGACCAACCTCTTCTTTATATGATGAGGGGACTAAGTGTGGTGCAGTTTTTAGAACATGCTTGACATCATTTTTAAGAAGGCAAGTGGCCTTCCCCACATCCCAACAACTTACAATGTGAAATTTTGCTCAGATGTGCGGCCCCTAGTGAAGACAGAGGCACACAGAGCACAGGCACACGAACAGAGATGAGTCTGAAAGCGCATGCGTGCAGAGAAAAGTCGTCACTTAAGCGCAAGCATGCATGATGTGCGTCTGTGGGGTAGAATACCCGTGCACTGGTGACAAGCGGCCGAGAAAGAAAAATTCGGATGGATTTCTCTTAATTCTCCTTTGAATTGGATGGTTGGCAGGTTGGCTTAGGCCGGTTAGTGCACCTGCAAGTTAAACAAACTAAAAGAAGAGAAAAATAAACCCAAATGAGGTAGGAATTTGATACCTTTCCCCAGCGGAGTCGCCAATCTGTTGCGCCTCTTTCGTCGCCTTGGTGAGAAAATAAGAGGTGCTTGCAAGCTCAGTTGGGTCTGTTGAGAAGGACAGCTATAGAGGAAAGAGTTAGAGAAATAAAAACAAAACTATAATCAAGAATTAAACTAATACAAACTAAAATCATAATCATAGGGACATAGAGATAACAAGAACAAAAAGACCGATGTCACCAATGTTTGAGGCTTGATCTATTGATGAAAACAAAGCACCAAGAAGAAAGGGGACTATGAGTCCCTTCTCCCTCCAAGGGAAGGCTCTTGGACCCTCACTAGTATCTCTTCTTACAACAAAGAAAATGAAAATGGTGATGAAAGAACTTTTTGCAAATCCACTCAATGGTGAGATGGATTGCTCAATGAAATGGTGCCAATGTGTTCTTGTCAAGGATGGAGTCCTTAAAATAATATAGGAAGCATAACATTACTTTGAATTCCTTGAGAAAATAAGGTGCATTCATGGCTTTTTATAGCATTGCATTGGGTTATTGTGTAACTGCTTTGTAGTGTGAAAAGAGGCCATTTAAGGCATTATTAGGTCTTTGACCAGCCCACCATTCGGATCCAGCCCAAATTTGGAGGTCAAATCAGCTTGGGAGCTGAACCATAAGTGGTTGGGAGGCTGAACACATTCATAAATGTGTCATTTAGCAGGTGCACAACTTTTTGTGCTAACAGCCGTGCATCGTGTGCATATGCGCGCTTTCTACGTTCCTGTTCCGCACATGTGCACACGCGCCCAATGTCTGCAAAGTGCTCTTCAATTTTTCACTACTTTGTATAGTTTTTTCCCTTTTTTGAATGCTGTGAGATTAATTCAGAGCCATGAATGACTTCATTACTATTTGACGATGTTGAGTTCTTGTAACCATGTGCGGACAAAATTTCAGTGATAACAAACATGTTCACGAACCAATGACCCTGTGCGTCTTTTGTGTGTGCCAAATGAAAGCAGTACACGAAAAAGACCCTCTGAATAGCAGCCAATGATGAAAACTACTAACAAAGGAGAGGAAACCAACAATAAGTCTAATGGCATCCAACACACTTCACAAATCCCAAAGTGTGAATAGATGTATTGTCGTCGAACACAAGGGAAACCACCCAGTCAACGACCAATAATGAAGTGTCGATTGTTGGGTTCAAGGTGACCCACCAATGAGGAAAGTAGGGCCAGGGTGCATGATGAGACCATAGTGTCATGTGATTCTGAGACAGACTGAGGGTATGTCCGACATGAAAAGTCAATATTTATGAGGAGTAGCCGACACAAGTTGATAGACTTCCTTTGAACAAGAGCATGAGACATATGGTGGACTCTGGCAGCATAGACTCAATGATGTGACTATTAGATGCAGGAGGCATCAATAATGTTCTCTATAGGGATTGGAAGAGTAACCAGTCGATAGAGAAAACTCTGTAATGAGGTAAGCTTCCTAAGGCCATGCTAAACCCAAAATTATGATGACACAAGGACTCAATAACTGTGTGCTTTGTTCAAAGGCGACATAGTTGCTGCCAATTACAATATAGTACTCCCTTCCCGCCTGTCTTTTTTTGTTTTCTCATAACAAATGAATGTTATGATACAGAGGAGGGAATGAGTGTCACAAGTAAGCAAAAACTAGTTCTAGTAGTGGAACATACCTATGCTTAATGCAAGGAAATGCATGCGGGATATGGACACTCGAGGTGATGTTCCCTCCAGGGTATAGGGTGTCAAATTGCAAAGGATATAAACTAGGATCTTCTTGGTTTAGGATGCAAATTGCTTAGGCAATGGTTTATACCGCAAAGCGAGAACCGGCTAAAGGCTCAATACTGCAAATGAGGGCATGAGATGCAATCACAACTTAATGCCAAAAAATGTTCTTTTTTATATCGTTTAGTCTACTTGGTGTGAAAAAGGGGTAAACTTGTGC
Organism: Picea engelmannii; assembly: GCA_009831015.1. Lineage (NCBI taxonomy): Eukaryota > Viridiplantae > Streptophyta > Pinopsida > Pinales > Pinaceae > Picea > Picea engelmannii. Next base: position 247,375 of record ML794383.1, read on the forward strand.
CAAATAGACATCTTTTCGAATCCAATTTACGAGTGTGAAAAGGACAAGTTCACTCGACGATCTTTTCTATTTTTGATAGCGAGTCGGAAAAGAGATTAACTAAGACTCATGATATTTCAAATCCAATTTTAATGAGCATGAAAGGGCCAAATCACTCGAAAATATTTTCGATTTTTAGACGAGTCAGAAAAGAGCTTAACTGAGACTTGTTTTTGGGAGTCTACAGGTCATAAGGTCGGATGTGCATGAATGAGAAATGAGGCTCATCATAAAATCATGTATCGAATTATAATGGACTCTCGGTCCTAAGGAAAAACTCGGCATGGGCACCAAATGACAAAGAGGATCTAACTAGGGTACCCATGTTTGGTAAGTCTCTACCATTTATTAACGATGCTAGTTATAGCAAATGGAGGGTTATGCATCACAATAAATGGGTTCGTACCTAGGCATAAAAAGTGGTAGTCGAAGGATAATGCAAATTGCACGAGGGAATAGATACCTATCCTATATGCTAGGTTATGAAAATACTTGCCCAAGGATACAAACGGCCAACCATGACGTTGAAATCTGCAAGAAAATTGAGTCAAAACTACAAAAACTAGCTTAAAACCATTCTTGAATTAGTTTGTTAGGTGAAACAATAGTAAAAGACTATATCAAGTGGGTAAAAATAGCTTATAAATAGTAACAAAATCGAAAATTACTGTATCATTTTGATTTTTACCCAAACAATGAATCGAGGTCATGAGATGACAGGGGGGAGGTAGGGTGTCGACGCCCTACAACGATGATTTTTTCTTCTGGTGGTGGAGAAAAATCATTTCTCTGGATGACTATCCCTATGTGGAAATCAATTTCAGAGGAGATCCAGATATGCCACTTCCACCAGAAGCTGCCTACGGTGCCATAGGTAAAAAAAAATTACATATTTCATTTTTTTTTGTATTTTTGTATTTAAGAGAACAAAAATATTTTTGGATGGTGTTTTAAATGTGGGTCCGTGACAACCAGAGGGAATCCTATGACATAGAAGGAGGAACTAGGGAGATGAGGTGGCGGGAGGAGAAGCGAAGAGATCCCTACAAAACGTGCAAGGAAACCTGTCTTGTTTGACACAGAGGATTCCTATGGTTCAGGTAGAGGATCTACCTAAAGCCATGTGTTGTTCTAGAGTCTGTACTTAAGGCTTAGAAGTACAGTGTCTAGGCATCCGAAAGTGAGTAAGGGGTAAAGAAGGAAGAAATGTCAACCTTCGGCAAGGGAAGCTAGGGCTGATTTCTGAGTTGGCGTTGTCTAGCTTCCAATTGTTCCTGGATGTTTATATCCCTTTCAATTGTTGCCCATGAACATTCGAATTCAACCCGTGTAGTGGTTGTTTTAATAATAGTATCAAAAAGGTTCAATGCAATATGTGTTTGATCTGATAGTCTAGGTTCAATATTAGGTTGTCTTGTCATAGGGACAGTCATAGAGGAACAGAATGATAAGAAAATCTCAAAACCTTTTAGGTGTTGTCTCGATTTTGGTCATATAAAGGAGAGTTTACAGTTCCAGAAGTGAAAATAGGGTGCAAACCAAAGGCCCTTTCCCGTAACTGAGTTATATTTTAATAAAGATGTATATGAGGTGTAAGAAAAACATTAAGCTATCTATCATGTAAGGCTCCTATCAAGGGAGAATCTCACTTATAGACAGAAGAAGAAAAAGATAAAGAAATAAATTCATGAAGCATAAAATATATATAGAAATATAAAGTGTTCACTGGTCTTATACCTGCTGATAGTTGGTACAGAGAAAAAATGGTAAACAATATAGAAAACTAGAATTCATTCACTATAGTAGAGGTTGTACTAAATTAGAGCGAAGCATTCATCAGATACATATATGAAATGAAATGAAATATGAAATAAAAGGAAACAAACTCATAACACAGTCATGACGAAATCGAGAATCTTCGTATTTTCTTTATATTAACTCTCAAGGGAGAAAAATCTCTATTACGATCGACCCAAAAAGGTCCAGCCCTTGTTCCTTCCTTCTATTGTATATTTATACAAATTTACATATGACGGAATCTCAATCGTTCCAGGATTTTCAGTTACAACAAGAAGGAGATCAATAATTTCATTTCTTTACCCTCAATCTTTATTTGGTACTAGAAGCCTCCCCCCTCGCATTCTTGGTACAAGTGACACATTTTTCCACCAGCCGAGATATCAACCTTGAAGGTTCCGCTTGAAAATTGGTCTCAAAAATGTAACAATCTTTGACTAATTTTGACAACCTTTCTTCCATCTGTCGGTCTAGGATGTCGATAGCGCACAATCGCACACTTGGTTTAATAATCCATTAATCTATTTGGACTATGTCTGTCAGAGTTACTTGTGAGACTTCAGTCGAATCTCTTTCTTCTTCCTCATTTATATCAAGCGAGAGTTTCTCCATATTCATTTGGCTTAGTGTCTCAGCATTACTCTCGCTATCAATGCCTAACAGGTTTCCATCTATAGAACTGAAAGCCTCTTTGCAAGTTTTCCTTACATTCTTTGCTTGCAATTTGCCTTTCGATATGCTGCGCTCCCATTCTTTCAACAAAATATTACCTCGGGTCTGTTCCAAAATGGAAAACTTCGAACTTTTTCCCGATTCCTTGTTTGTTGTAGCTATTATAGCCTCTTGAAATGCGATCCGAGCTGCTCCAGCTTCTCTCTCTCTGACAAATAGGTTTTCTAATAATTTATCAATAAGCAAACAGTTGTCCCAAATCGTCTCCACCTTGGCAAGTAAACTTCATTGGGCTGCAGAAATTCTTCTCCAAATCTCCAAAGCCTAGGACTGGAATATCCTTATATTTATGATTTGGCTTTCTGCAAACTCTAATATAACCTGTAGCTGCTCAATCAAGTCCTTTTGTTGGCCCACCTGTATTTGACTGGTCTGAGCTACCAGCTCTGCTTGTTTGAGCTTAGCTTTGAGCAACTCAATTTCCTTTCTGTCGACCATTCTTTCTTGTTCTATTCCTGCACTTGCCTGGTCCTTGGCAGCCTCCTCTGATGTGGCTAGTTTAGCTTCTAAGGTTTTGATGAGGCGATTTTTTTGCTTCAGCTGATTTTTCAAAATCCCGACCGGAAATCGGTTTGCTGTAGCATATGCCCCTAATGTCCCGGCTATTTCTATCGCAAACTCTTATTTCTTTTTGTCTTTCCCATCGGTCAACACCTTGAACTTCTTGGTTGTTGATCCCTCTTCTTGATAGAATTCTCTTTTTACCACAGCCTTTCTCTTCTTATTGAAAAAGAACTCATTTGGAGGGAGCTCTTCCATCCTTATAGGTCTCAATTCTTCATTGAAAATCCACCCTACGTCTATGTTTCCCTGAGTTGACTGTAAGGGAGTAATGGAGGCGATGGGATCTCCGACTTGCTTAGTTGGTTGTCCTAGAGTAGTAAATGGATTCTACTTTTTCGGTGGATCGGGAATCTTTATTTCAGGTTTTGGACTCCTAGTTTGCTCTTCCCCATCCTGGTGTTTTTCTTGGCTGGGTGTTGTATCTTTGGAGCCTTCGGATTCTTTTTGTTACACCTCTGTTGTAATTGGATTCTCACCCCACAATACTAGGGGAAGACAACTCCATCAATGTTCTTGGAATTTTAAAACATCAGCCCTCCCTTCGGGTGCCAGGGCTTGTATCCGAGCCAAAACTTTGGCATAAGATCTCATGCCTCGGAAAATGTCATCTGAGGGTGAATTTTCATGTTCGAACCTTTTAAGCCCGCAACTGGCTAAGTGATTACTTACGACCCTCTGTGGATCGTGCTTTTTGAATTCGACATGCACCAATTTCAGGTCCTCCAGGGCTACTACTTCAGCTTTAGCATGCCCGAAATCTAACAAAGAATAGGAATGTATATGAATAGGAAAAGGTGGCCATACCTTTTTAGAATATCCCTTAAGCTCCTTGCATATGCCACCGATTACGGTTTTTCTGGCAACCTCACAGCAAGCCAGCCTATCGGGTATGAATAATGGCAAGGCATTTGGAGGAACAGAAGCGTTGAAAACCCTGAGATATGAAAATTCTGCTTCCACATACCAGTCGACTATACTTCTCATATTTACCGCGATACTGTCTGAGATCCTGGGTGGCGGGTGGTCAAAACTAGTGACATGCAACGATACCATCACCTAGTTAAAAATTTCATATACAAAATCTAAGGCTTTGTCTTCCCACAACTTTGAATGGTAGATGTGAATGGGCTCAGCCTCTGATGGAGTCCAGCTCCAACTCATCAATGGAAAAGGTGTTAGAAAACATATGACATCCATGATATATGCAGACATAAAAAATGAAGCAATCTTTCCGCTCTCCCTCTGCGCTTGATACTCTGTAACTTGACTGGCCAAACTATCAGATAGTATTTTAGCCCAGTCAAAGGAACACCTTTCGGGGACCATGTAAATTAGAGGCACCCACTGAAGGAAAAAATGTGTGGTGTCCTCTCTCCCATATAATATGCAGGTCATCATAGTGATATATTTGAACTGTGGTTCCAGAGAAGCTATTGAATATATACCATTATTGTTCGCCCTGAACTTCGCAGGGTGTGAGACCCAATCTTTGATTAAACTGGACATAGTCTTGTCATATTTCACACATTCCTTCTATTTGAAATTCTCCAAGAATTTGGCATTGTATGTAAGGTCTGACACGGTTGGAAACCTGTACATAGCCTGCAATTGTTTGGGTCTGAAAGTCCTGATGGTGACCCTTTTCTTGTTGACGATGGTCCTGGTTGGTATATCCACATGGTCTAATGCCCACCGGACCATATCGTAGTAAGGGAGTAGACGTAGCCTAGCTGCTACTTTATGCATTCCAGCATGAACAATGATCTTATATTTGGTGATCGGGTCGTCTTTTTCATTTCCACTGGAAATATCCAAAACATCTACCAAGTCGGACTATAGAACTTCAGAAATATATGACCAGGTCCTAACAGAGTCGACACTTCGAGGTGAAGTATCGGAAACTTTGTCTGAACCTTGTCCCGAAACCTCAATAGTGGCTTTAGACATTTTTCGTGAAGCCATGACGGGGGATTGTGCTTTAGCTCTCCTGTGATAACAATATGTATACTTACAGAAATTAGCTTGTTCTAGAAAGGTTTGATCTGTGTAGAATAGGAATGAAATTTGTGACCACAAAAAATAAAAGATCCATGCCTTCGACCATTTAAAACTAGGTTGTCCTTAGGAACAGAATGGTCAAATTGATCTTAAATATAAATTTAACAATAAAAACCAAATCCTTGCCTGACGATTCGCCCCATTTCCAATTAATGTCCTAGATTTTGACAGTTCGTAATTCCAGTTGGTGCAAGGAAAGTTTAAAATTTGCTCGGAGACTGTGCACATTAATTTTCATATTAAAACATGGGAAATGTTGGCTGGTCTTAATTAATCAAACATTTTTAAATGTAAATTAATCTTTCGTCACTCGCCTTATCGGGAGCCTTTGCTTTAACCCTTTGAACCTCTAAGACCCGAGATTGCGATGATTAGATTTGGTTAATAAAAAAATGTAACCATGATTAGGCGTTTGATTAATTATGTGGTTATTTATATCGTGACTTCGTGACTCAGAGCTTCGAAGGTATAGCTTCCGAGAGGTTCGTATGCCGAGTTGCGAAATCGCGAGATCGCGATGATATGATTTAGTTAAATTGGGGGATAAAACCCGATTAAGTGTTTAATTAATTATGTTTCTATCTTTATCGCGACTTCATGACTCAGGGATTTGACGGTGTATCTTTTGAAGGAAAATACGTCGAGTTGCGAATTCCCGACAGAGCTTAACCGTGACTAAATTTTTTACCTTTAACATTAACCCGGGTTACTAAAACAAGAATCTCGCGGTTTTGGCTATTGGGGTTATGATGGTAAGACGTTTGGACTTAGAAAATGCCAAGACATGAATTCCCGAAGATGCTTAGCTACGGTTTACAATATTTTCACTCTCGGAAATGATCTGGGTAAACTTTTTAAGACTAGTTTGTTGTTTCGCCCTTCGGGACTTGTAAACTATGTGATCTATAATTTCCAACATGCGACATCCCGAGGTAAAAAAGGAGAGACTCATTTAAATGATTAAAAGAAAATAAATTGTGCCTTAAGAGTATGATAGCCATCAATGTTTGCGTGATGAGACTTCTGATACTTTTGGGAAAAGATAAAGGAAAATATGAAAACCAGCTTTCGACTTCAAGCATTCAGATATGAAATTTTAAACAGGCTAGAAAAAACAAAGGCGGCTCCAACATAGGCTCCAACTAGGGATCCCATTTTCCTGCAAGACGGGAAGAATAGTAGACCACGTGCCGATATTGGGTAAATGGAGTCAATGGCTTTAATATAGCGAAGATGTTCCATAGAACAGGATATCGAAGGAGAAAGGGACTTCATCTTTTATCTTCGAAAAGATTTCAAAACTCAGATACTTTTTTCACTCAGATGTAGTCCCTTTCATGACTTTCTCCTTCCCATTATTGAATTTAGGTCTGCATTAAGACAATCAAAACAGTTCTAGGAGACCCAATAGATTTTGTGGCTATCGGCTTGCATCAAAAGAAGAAAATTATATGTTTTTAATCAGGAAACCCTGTCTAAACTTGGGATGTAGATCAGGTTTTTAAAAAGAATTGGTTACCAGAGTAGAGTGATATTCATGTATAACAGCCTTACAGATATCTCAGATATTGCTTCACTGCCAGCGAGCCTGTTCAATACCCCGGTGAAGTTATCTGGCCCTTTTTACTGAATTTCCTTTCACCACTTCAGAATATATTTATGCATTTAAATGTTGAGATGAGGGCAATCATTTTTTAATATCCTTTCATTTTCTTTTGGACTATATGGGGGCAATCATTTCTGAATTTTCTTTCACCACCTGTCTTATAATTTTCTTTTTTTAGAGCATGAAGATGGGGGCAATCAGTTTATATGAGGGTTGATATCTGTGTGATATTTTGCATTATAGGTCTATCAACTTGCATTGATTACTTGGTACCAGCCTTCCCTTAACTTTCACAACACCTTCGTTTACAGGGAGAAAGGGAAAAATAACTTTTTTGGGGTGTTTTATTTGAGCAAGCCTCAATCCTCCAAAACTGTTGAAAAACCTAGAAAAGTCAGGATTACTTAAGCGTCACTTTGCTTAGCAAGGGACCGAGTTGTGAAGACTAGCTTACTTTTCACAATCTTCTTTGAAGCTTTCGAGGTTAAAATGTAATCTCTTCTCCCTACGTATGCTAAACCGAAAATATGTTGGCTTTTCAAAGGTAAACCCAAAAACAGAAAAGGGTGACAGATGGAGATCTATAAACTAAAAAACATGGGTCAAAAAATGAAAACTGACTCTTGAAAATATTTTTCGGGGGCGCTTTAATTTTAGTGACTTGTTTATTTCATCTTATTCTTTTGTAAATGATTAACCATGAAAATATTCTTTTATTTATTAGTTCAGACGATGTTGTTGTCTGAATGAGGTTATCTTGGTTTTCTTTGAGGGCCCTTCAAAACAAGTCTTTTAGAAAATCACACCTTTATCTTACCGTTTCATTTTCTTTCCAAACTATCAAAAATCTTTTCTATCACCTGTTTAAGCCAATTTATTTCCGACACACAACTTTCTGGTTCCTTCTCCTGCTCATTTTGTTTGCAGCTGGAATTCTATAAAAGGAAAATATGAATGTTATCGAGGCTTTTTGAAAGGTGTCAAAAATTTATGAAAGGAAAAGAAAATCAAAATAGCAATGCGAAATGAAATATATATACATATGTAAAAAATTCTATATATGACTATACAAATCTAAAATTAAATAAATTGTTTTTTTTTTATGGCGACTACTTATGTCATATAATGCTTCAGGTAACGCCCGTTGACAGGGGCGTTGAGGATTTCACCCTCTAGATTTTCTAGTAGGAAAGAATTTGTTCCTTCGAGAGCCGAGACTCTGAATGGTCCATACCAGAGGTGGTCAAATTTACCATGTTTCGTCGTTTCTTCCCTCCTTGCATCCCACTTTAAAACTAAATCACCTGGGAGGAAATCTCTATCCTTTACCCTACGGTCGAATAATGCCTTCATGTCATCTTGATACTTTTGCAACCTTTCATCTACTTCGACCCTGTGTTGTTGAACCTCGATTAGCTGGTTTATCCTCCTGGTGACATGATTAGGTTCTTATTTCTGATCTTGCCACAATTTCATCACAGGGAGCACTAAATTTATAGGTAACACCGCATCTGTCCCATATACCATCTAAAAAGGGGAAATGCCGATAGACTTTTTAGTGCATATGTGATTCGCCCACAAGGCATACTTTAAATGCACATGCCAAGACCTTTTGTTTTTAGCCAACACTTTCTTAATTATATTGATCAGGCTCTTGTTAAACCACTCGGCCAGTCCATTTCCTTGGGGGTAGTACATTGTAGAATGGCCAAGAACGATATTATACTTTTGGCAGAAGTTGATCATAGCCATAGATTTGAAAGCCTGGGCATTATCTGTGACTGTCTTTCAGGGGCAACCAAATCTTGAAAAAATATTGTCTTCTAAGAAATCTGTTACCACCGAGTGAGTTTCCCTTTTGGTTGGAATAGATTCCACCCATTTAGTAAAGTAGTCTGTGGCAGTTAAGATCCACTTGTGTTGGGTGTTAGAATGTGGATTAATCTCTCCTATAAAATCTAGCCCCCATTGTTGAAAAGGGGCTTCATTTTTTATCGGAACTAAAGGTAGCGTCGAGAGTTTATGTTTGCCTGCAAATAGATAACAAGGGTTACATGCTCGAACCTTGGCGTTAACGTCTGAGAAAAATTTTGGCCAGTAATACCCAGCCCTTAGAATTTTGTAATCTGTGGCCCTCCAAGTGTGATGTCCTCCATAAACTCCTTCGTGAAATTCACTTATAACCCTTTATGTTTCCGATTCGACTAAGCAGATTAACAAGAAACCGAGTGGGTCTTTATAATATAGTTGATTTTCGGCAATACAATACTTAACCGCATGAAGCTTTAAAGTCCTGGCTTTTGATGGTGATAGTTCACTTGGGCATTTTAGAGTCAGCAGGTAGGATACTATGTTTCTGTACCATTCTGATGATACGAACCTCTCCTTATTATTAATTGCACTTGTTCGTTCATCAAGCTCGTTTATGTTCATGTCTTCCTCACCTCCCTGCAGGCAGTTTATATCCAGAGCTCTGAGATTTGATTCGGCCATAAGTTTGGCCAGGCCTTGTCCCTTTATCAGTTTAGTAGGTTTGATTTTCAGGTCAAATTCTTGAATCTTGGCAAGCCATCGTCCTCTTTTCCCATCGTTGTCTGGTTGTACTAAAATATCTTTCACAAAACTTGTAGGTACATATGCGATTATCTTGGAGTGTAATACATATGTTCTAAATGCCTTCAGTGATTTTACCATGGCGTGCGCTTGTTTTTCTATTATATCATATTTAAGTTCTGCGTCTCTGAGGCTCTTGCTAAAAAAGGCAATCGGTTGTTTGAAACCCTCTTCGTTTTTTTGGAGGAGTACCGCAGCAATCGTGTGTTCGGAGGAAAATGAGAAAATAAGAAAATCTTTTAGATAATCGAGGCTTGCCAATATAGGTGCCTCGGCTATGAATTTCTTAATGTGTGTGAACAAAGCTTTGGCCTCTGTTGTCCACTTTACTTCGTTGTTCTTTTTCAGCATATATGTGATCAATTTTACAATTTCAACGAAATTTGGGATAAATCTTCGTAAAATATTTATTTTTCCTAAGAAAGATTGAATTTCTTTTACATTTCTAGGAATGTTTATAGTGTCTATTGTTGATTAAGGTTGGTTGTCATTGATGTCAACCCTTGAAGAAAGACCCATAGCACAAAGTTTTGGGAAATGGACCCAATAGTGTTTGATGTAAATATGACTTATTATTGTCTTATCATGATTGATAAGGTGTACAAATGGATGAACTCCAAAGTGGTCTCCTTATGGTGAAAGCCCTCACGGGAAGACGCTTTACGGATTGAGTTATCTTAGAAGAATGGTTGGAGGACCCATGCTTGTATGAGGAATAACGAGATGAAGATAAAGGAAATTGTTGGTGAAACTATCCTAGATGGATAGTGC
>ML794383.1:266735-298449 GCA_009831015.1 Picea engelmannii
TGAAGCCAAAAACGTGCTCTGATACCACATGTAAGTTTTAAACCTGCGAAGTAAAGCAATGCATATAGATTCTTAAGAAATACAAAAATTAATCAATGGCTCATACACAGAGTACACAAAGATTTTTACCGGAAACCCTCAACTGGGAAAACCTTTCTTATTTTCATTATCTCGAATTTCACCATTCGTCATACAATATATACAATGTTTTTAGGTATTTTGTAGATACCAAAACCCTAATCCCTTAATCCGGGATTAATTTACAAATCAGCTAAAAGTAGCAAAATCCGCTAAAAATAGCAAAATCCGCCCAAAATAGCAAAAAAACCGCCCAAAATCTAGGTGAAGGGATCGTCAGATGCAGTTGTCGTATCTGACGCACCTACACACACACACATGCAAAGAATATAACACATACCCAACATGTTCTCCCCAACTACCCTTTCTAGTACGTGATCCATTTTAGGTAGCGGATAGTTGTCTTTAAGAGAAGACTTATTTAGATTTCTGAAATCCACGCACAGTCTAATTTCCCCACTCTTTTTTCTGACCGGGACCAGGTTTTCCACCCAGTCGAAATATCTCAGAGGTACTATAATTTTCGCCTCTAAAATTTTCTTCACTTCTCTCTCGACCACAGTCAATAAAATGGGGTTTATCTGCCTAGGCTTTTGTCTAAAGGGTTTGACCCCAGGCTTTAGAGGTATCTTGTGATCGATCACGGTAGTGTTGTAGGTTCTTAACTCATCGTAAGACCAGGCGAAAACGTCTTTAAATTGTCTGAGTAGGTCCTTATACTTGCCTTTTATTTCAGGGGGGACGAGTTTAGATATTTTAACCATCCTGGACTCTTCTTTGGTTCCTATATCACAGTCCTCAACCTCTTCTGGTTGGGGTTGTAAGGTGGATTTTACAGGTATGTCGTTTTGATCAAACAGTCTTTCCAGAGGGATCAGTCCTTTCGGAATCTGGTTATTTTTTAGGACTAGCATATGATGATTTGCGATTTTGTCTTGGAAAGCTTGAGGTTCCTCCCCTTCTTGCATGATCCATACCTGGTCATTCTGATTTTCTTAATCTGCGTGAGTTTCAGAAAATTTACCTACTACTTCAAGAAACTTCTTAATTTTTTCATCATCCTCAAAAACCTGTCAGTGCTGGATATTATCCGGTATAGATGGTCTGTGTCTTATCTCTATGTGATACTTCAATTTAAAGGTTTTAGGAGGAGTGAAAGTTGAAGCTGCTTTAGCTAATGCATTAGCCTGTAAGTTTTCTATGCGTGGGATGAAGTGGACATTTACAGACGAGAAAAATTTTTCCATCAGATCCCAGGCACAATTTCTGTATGATCTTAATCTGGGATGCTTGGCTTGGTATTGCGTATTTATTTGTTTGACTATCAACTCCGCATCTCCGTATACCTCTAGGTTTTTTATTTTCAGCCTCCTGGCAACCTCTAATCCTAATACCAAGGCTTCGTATTCACATACATTGTTAGTATAATCTATATCTCATTGTAGTCTGTAGGAAAAAGGGACAACGAAACTTTCTTCAGGTGCCACAAAAAACACTCCTGCACCAAACCCTTCGCAAGACGAGGCACCGTCAAAAAACATTTTCCAGATACCAATGCTACAGATATCTTCGGTCATGTAACCTAACTCTTCATGTTCTATATCATTTTCCTCTATGCAACCATATAAACCATCATCAAAAGATAAGATACAATTTTCTAAATCTTGATCTACAACATAAATAGGGAAATTGTTCAAATTTTGAGGGTCGCTAATTGTATATGCTAACCTGGTTTCTCTGTAAAACCAAGTAAATTGCCCACCAAACACAGGAATCGTGGTGTACGTAATATCCAGTTGAAGAGAACCCCCCAGCTTTGCTCCCCATGACCTAGACAATAGTAAGTCGTACTTGGGGGGAATATCAGCAATGACCACATCCATCAAGATGCTCTTAACTGGGACCTGTGCCAGGGTGACTACTAAATCCTTTATCATTCCCATACACTTAACTTTTCTCGAATCGAATGAGTAAAGATCTTCATAAGGTCTGGTGATCTGGAGACACAACTTGTCCATAATAATTTTAGGCATCACGTTATGCGAGGCTCCGGAGTCTAGCATGCAATTATGTAGAAGTTGATCGTATACATTTAAGGTGATATAAAAGGGAGCAATAGTGTCTTTGGCTCCTTCAAAATGTGGACCAAAAGTGATGTTGGGTTTATCATTTTCTAGGTTCAAAATGTCATATTATCTTTCTAGCTCTAAAACACCTATCACTTTGGTAATCTACTTTCGATAAACTAGGTTTTTCGCTAACTCTACCAGAGGAATTGGTATCTTAATTTTATTTATCTCGTTTTCGAAACTGAAAACTCCACTCACCTTGTATGTTTTTCTAGTTGGGACTTATAAATCCTTCTTTTCCAACTTATTTGTCTGGACCACTTTATTACTCATGATCTTGGTTGAAGGTGGAATTGCATTAGCTATTTCGGTTCCTTGTGTTTGGGTCTCAACCTTTCCCACTTCGGTTTCTTGTGTGTTTACTACTTTCGCTTTGTTGTTAGGTAATAGGGTTTCTTCTGGAGTAGGCTCATAAGTTTGACCTCTTGGGAGAATTTTCTTAGGTTGAGTAGTTGAAATGGGCTTACTCTTAGATCTCAAGTTATACTTAGGTTGGACCTCAACCATTATCATATCGGTTTCTTCTTGATAGCTACAAAGGTCAATATGATCTATTTCTTCACCCTTAATAGACGGTTGTTGAGTGTTTAGAGATTTTTCATAATCCTCTCTAGTCAGATAAGGTTGTGTGCAGTCATCACCCAAGTTCGTGACATCATCATCTGAATCTCTGAAATCTTGGAGATCATTCGCTCCTATAAATTTTTTGTTCTTTAGGGGAGTTTGTATTTTACGATCTTCATTTTTTATTTGTCTTTGCTGGTTTGGGGGATTGGGATTCCTCTTGAAATCCTTTTTGGTGAAAGAATCGGCTTTGGCCTGTTCTAGCTCCATCCTGGATATCTTATTAGATAGTTCCTTAATTACCCTAGCCATATCGTCTACTTTGTCATATGTGTATCTATTAGACCCTGACGGCCCTGCTTGTTCTCTAAAGCGTTTAGTTTCTCGGTTTCCCACTTCTACTTTAGCTTTTAACTTACCAGAAGCCATCATATTTGGCTCAATTTCTACAGCGTCATCTTGCATTCGATTTAGACTAGCTCCCCTTCTTTCTCATAAAAGAAGTGAAAAATCTGGTTCGAAAGCCCCCGTGAAAGTTACTTTGGCTGCAGGTTGGGACGGTTTAACCTCGGCTGGGATTTTGTTATACAGCTTGTTGAATCTTTGAATAAACTCCATAACTGTTTCTGAATTCTTTTTTCTTAAAGACCCAAACTCAGTTAAATAATATAGGTGGTCCTTTCTTTCACCCCATTGTCTAAGGAAAGCATCTTCCAAGGCATCATAGGACAAGATAGATCCTACAGGTAGGCTCTGAAACCAAGTTCGGACCTGACCTTCAAAGGTTTGGACGAGAAGCCTCAAATACACATCTTCATGTTCGAGACCTAGGATGTCTATGAATTGATCAAAGAAATTTATGTGTTCAGTCACGGTCAGATCTCCTTCTTCAATGAATTTTGGCAAATTTTTTATATAATTTTCGGGAAGATCATGCAAAGGAACGGGCAATACCAAAGGAGCGTATCTTGCTGCCACTTTAGCAAACACTCTGGGAGGGGGCGCAGGCCCTTGGCCTCCAGCTCCTCCCCCAGGAGTGCCTCCACCTCCTCCTCCGAAAACCCCTCCACCTCCCACTACGGCGGTTGCCATCGTTATTAGTGGAAAGTTTTAAAGGGGGTTTTGGAAGATTAAAAGTGAATCTTTACTTTGTTAGTAGGGTGAAAAATCTGAGGATGAATGGTAAGGGATGTGAGGGCTTGGCTCTTCGGACTTGCAAGAGATGTAGTCAGGGGAACCAATGGGTGTGGAATATGGATGTGTGAAATATTCTTCGAGACTAGGTGAGGTCGTGAAATTTAACTGAAGGGTCGACGATATATCGACAGCAGATGAATTTTCTACGGGACTTTTTCCTTTGTGTACTATAGAGGTTATCGAATAGGTTTCGCTTCTAACTTCGGAGCAGCTTGATGTTAGATCCTTAGTGTCGAAGAGAGGGCTGCGTGAAGTTGAAGGTTCAGAAGCACTCTTGGTCTTCAGTTGTGGGTATTTAAGCTAATAGACTACAGGGGTCGGCTTAAGAGAGCCTCTCGCCTTTAAAATATTTTCAGGATTGGTAACGGGTGTGGTTTGTTTACCATCCGGGTTTTTCCTGGTATTCCTTCGTCTATATGACAACTTATTAATCGTGGAGTCGCCAAGTGAAATATTGGAAATCCTTTAAAAGGTGTGCACTCTTTGTTCACTATCAAAGGGTGGCACTTTCAACGAAAAATGTCGTTTTCCCAAGGAAAATGTTTCGTAACTTCGGTCCCCAGCAACGACGCCAAAAAGATGTTGTTCCAGAGTCTGTACTTAAGGCTTAGAAGTATAGTGTCTAGGCATCCGAAAGTGAGTAAGGGGTAAAGAAGGAAGAAATGTCAACCTTCGGCAAGGAAAGCTAGGGTTGATTTCTGAGTTGGCATTGTCTAGCTTCCAACTGTTCTTGGATGTTTATATCCCTTTCAATCGTTGCCCATGAACATTCGAGTTCAACTCATGTAGTGGTTGTTTTAATAATAGTATCAAAAAGGTTCAAGGCAATATGTGTTTGATCTGATAGTCTAGGTTCGATATTAGGTTGTCTTATCACAGGGACAGTCATAGAGGAACAGAATGATAAGAAAATCTCAAAACCTTTTAGGTGTTGTCTCGATTTTGGACGTATAAAGGAGAGTTTACAGTTCCAGAAGTGAAAATAGGGTGCAAACCAAAGGCCCATTCCCGTAACTGATTTATCTTTTAATAAAGATGGATATGATGTGTAAACAAAACATTAAGCTATCTATCATGTAAGGCTCCTATCAAGGGAGAATCTTGCTTATAGACAGAAGAAGAAAAAGATGAAGAAATAACATGATGAAGCATAAAATATATATAGAAATATAAAGTGTTCACTGGTCTTATACCTGCTGATAGCCAGTACAGAGGAAAAATGGTAAACAATATAGAAAACTGGAATTCATTCACTATAGTAGAGGTTGTACTAAATTAGAGTGAAGCATTCATCAGATACATATATGAAATGAAATGAAATATGAAATACAAGGAAACAAACCGATAACACAGTCGTGATGGAATCGAGAATCTTTGGATTTGCTTTATATTAACTCTCAAGGGAGAAAAATCTCTATTACAATCGACCCAAAAAGGTCCAACCCTTGTTCCTTCCTTCTATTGTATATCTATACAAATTTACATATGATGGAATCTCAATCGTTCCAAGATTTTCAGTTACAACAAGAAGGAGATCAATCATTTCATTTATTTACCCTCTACTCTTTATTTGGTACTAGAAGCCTCCCCCCTCGCATGCTCGGTATAAGTGACACATTTTTCCACCAACCGAGATATCAACCTTGAAGGTTCCGCTTGACAATTGGCCTCAAAAATGTAACAATCTTTGACTAATTTTGACAACTTTTCTTCTATCTGTCGGTCTAGGATATCGATAGCGCACAATCGCACACTTGGTTTAATAATACATTTATCTATTTGGACTATGTCTGCCAAAGTTACTAGTGAGACTTCGGCCGAATCTCTTTCTTCTTCCTCATTTATATCAAGCGAGAGTTTCGCCATATTCATTTGGCTCAGTGTCTCAACATTACTCTCGCTATCAATGCCTAATAGGTTTCCATCTATAGAACTGAAAGCCTCTTCGCAGGTTTTCCTTACATTCTTTGCTTGCAATTTGCCTTTCGATATGCTGCACTCACATTCTTTCAACAAAATATTACCTTGGGTCTGTTCTGAAATGGAAAAATTCAAACTTTTTGCTGATTCCATGTTTGTTGTAGCTATTATAGCCTCTTGAAATGCGATCCGAGATTCTCCAGCTTCTCTCTCTCTGACAGATAGGTTTTCTAATACTTGATCAATAAGAAGACAGTTGTCCCGAATCGTCTCCACCTTGGTCAGTAAACTTCACTGGGCTGCAGAAATTCTGCTCCGAATCTCCAAAGCCTGGGACTGGAATATCCCGATATTTATGATTTGGCTTTCAGCGAACTCTAATCTAAACTGTAGTTGCTCAATCAAGTCCTTTTGTTGGCCCACCTGTATCTGACTAGTCTGAGCTACCAGCTCTACTTGTTCAAGCTTAGCTTTGAGCAGTTCAATTTCCTTTATGTCGGCCATTCTTGCTTGTTCTATTCCTGCACTTGCCTGGTCCTTGGCAGCCTCCTCTGATGTGGCTAGTTTAGCTTCTAAGGTTTTGATGAGGCGATTTTTTTTCTTCAGCTAATTTTTCAAAACCTCGACTGAAAATTGGTTTGTTGTAGCATACGCCCCTAATGTCCCAACTATTTCTATCACAAACTCTTCTTTCTTCTTGTCTTTCCCATTCGTCAACACCTTGAACTTCTTGGTTGTTGATCCCTCTTCTTGATAGAATTCTCTTTTTACCAGAGCCTCTCTCTTCCTATCGAAAAAGAACTCATTTGGAGGGATCTCTTCCGTCCTTATAGGTCTCAATTCTTCATTGAAAATCCACCCTGGGTCTATGTTTCCCTGAGTTGACTGTAAGGGAATAATGGAGGCGATGGGATCTCCAACTTGCTTAGCTGGTTGTCCTGGAGTAGTAACTGGAGTCTACTTTTTCGGCGGATCAGGAGTCTTTATTTCTGGTTTCGGACTCCTAGTCTGCTCTTCCCCGTCCTGGTGTTTTTCTTGGCTGGGTGTTGTATCTTTGGAGCCTTCGGCTTATTTTTGTTGCACCTCTGCTATAATTGTATTCTCACCCCGCAATACTGGGGGAAGACAATTCTTTCGATGTTCTTGGAATTTTAAAAGATCGGCCCTCTCTTCATGTGCCAAGGCTTGTATCTGAGCCAAAAAATCGGCACAAGATCTCATGCCTCAAAAAATGTCATCCATGGGAGAATTTTCATGTTCGAACCTTTTAAGCCTGCAACTGGCTAAGTGATTACTTACGACCCTCTGTGGATCGTGCTTTATGAATTCGACATGCACCAATTTTAGGTCCTCCAGGGCTGCTGCTTCAACTTTAGCATGCCCGAAATCTAACAAAGAATAGGAATGTAGATGAATAGGAAAAGGTGGCCATACCTTTTTAGAATATCCCTTAAGCTCCTTGCTTATGCCATCAATTACGGTTTGTCTGGCAACCTCACAACAAGCCAACCTATCAGGTATGAATAATGGCAAGGCATTTGGAGGAATAGAAGCGTCGAAAACCCTGAGATATGAAAATTCTGCTTCCACGTACCAGTCAGCTATACTGCTCAGATTTACCATGACACTGTCTGAGATCCTGGGTGGCAAGTGGCTGAAAATAGTGACATGCAGTGGTACCATCACCCAATTAAAAATTTCATACACAAAATCTGAGGCTTTGTCTTCCCACGTCTTTGAATGGTAGATGTGAATGGGCTCAGCCTCCGATGGAGTCCAGCTCCAACTCATCAATGGAAAATGTGTCAGAAAACATACGGCATCCATGATATACGCAGACATAAAAAATGAAGCAATCTTTCCAGTCTCCCTCTGCGCTCGATACTCTGTAACTCGACTGGTCAAACTATCAGACAGAATTTTAGCCCAGTCGAAGGAACACCCTTCGGAGACCGTGTGAATTAGAGGCACCCACTGAAGGAAAAAATGTGTGGTGTCCTCTCTCCCATATAATCTACAGTCATCATAGCGATATATTTGAACTATGGTTCCAGAGAAGCTATTGAATATATACCATTAATGTCTGCCCTGAACTTCGCAGGATGTGAGACCCAATCTTTGATTAAACTGGACATAGTCTTGTCATATTGCACACATTCCTTCTGTTTGAAATTCTCCAAGAATTCGACATTGTACGTAAGGTCTGACACGGTTGGAAACTTGTACATAGCCTACAATTTTTCGGGTCTGAAAGTCCCGATGGTGACCCTCTGCTCATTGACGATGGTCTTGGTTGGTATATCCACATGGTCTAATTCCCACCAGACCATATCGTAGTAAGGGAGTTGACGTGGCCTAGCCACTTCTTTATGCATTCCAACCTGAACAATGATCTTATATTTGGTGATTAGGTCGTCTTTTTCATTTCCACTAGAATCATCTGAAACATCTACCAAGTTGGACTGTAGAAATTTAGAAATATATGACCAAGTCCTAACAGAGTCGACACTTCGAGGTGAAGTATTGGCAACGTTGTCTGAACCTTGTCCTGAAACCTCAACAGTGGCTTTAGACATTTTTCGTGGAGCCATGACGGGGGATTCTGCTTTAGCTCTCCTACGATAACAATATGTATACATATAGAAATTAGCTCTCTCTAGAAAGGTTTGCTCTGCGTAGAATAGGAATTAAATTTGTGACAACAACAAATAAAAGATCCATGCCTTCGACCATTTAAAACTAGGTCATCCTTAGGAACAGAATGGTCAAATCGAACTTAAATATAAATTTAACAATAAAAACCAAATCCTTACCTGTCGATTCACCCCATTTCCAATTATGTCCTAGATTTTGATAGTTCGTAATGCCAGTTGGCACAAGGAAAGTTTAAAATTTCCTCGGAGACTGTGCACATTAATTTTTGTATTAAAACATGGGAAATGTTGGCTTGGCTTAATTAATCAAACCTTTTTAAATGTTAATTAATCTTTCAGCACTCGCCTTATCGAGGGATTTCGCTTTAACCCTTTGAACCTCTAAGACTCGAGATTGCGATGATTAGCTTTGGTTAATAAAAAATGTAACCATGATTAGGCATTTAATTAATTACGTGGTTATTTATATCACGACTTCATGACTCGGAGCTTCGAAAGTATAGCTTCCGGGAGGTTCATATGCCGAGTTGCGAAATCACGAGATCGCGATGATATGATTTAATTAAATTGGGGGATAAAACCGGATTAAGTGTTTAATTAATTATGTTTCTATCTTTATCATGACTTCGCGACTTGGGGCTTTGACTGTGTAGCTTTTGAAGGAAAATACGCCGAGTTGTGAATCCCCGACAGAGCTTAACCGTGACTAAATTTTTTACCTTTAACATTAACCCGGCTTACTAAAACAAGAATCTCGCGGTTTCGGCTATCGGGGTTATGATGGTAAGACTTTTGGACTTAGAAAACGTCGAGACATGAAATCCCAATGACGCTTAGCTATGGTTTAGAGTATTTTCACTCTCGAAAATTATCTGGGTAAACTTTTTAAGACTAGTTCGCCATTTCTCCCTTCGGGACTTGTAAACTATGTGATCTATAATTTCTGACATGCGACATCTCGAGGTAAAAAAGGAGAGACTCGTTTAAATGATTAAAAGAAAATAAATCGTGCCTTAAGAGTATGATAGCCATCATTGTTTGCGTGATGAGACTTCTAAGACTTTTGGGAAAATATAAAGGAAAATATGAAAACCAGCTTTCGACTTCAAGCATTCAGATATGAAATTTTAAACAGGCTAGAAAAAACAAAGGCGGCTCCAACACCATGCAATGGCAGGTTGTTGGTGTACGTAGAGCATGGGTACAACTCTTCCAGTATCTGTTATAACCCTAATTTTCACCATACATGCTTACTCGGAATCATGCCATCTCAGATCCCTTCTTTGCCAAAGCACTATTGAACAACTCTTTAAAAAACCTCTTTTATAAGGGCCCACGCACCCTACTCCATTACTACATGCATGTACATGCTAGCTAACCTAAAACAGCTCACGTGGACCTACAAAAGCACGAAAAAAGGAAAGTTTACGATGGAACACACAGCTTTGGGTGAGTTAATTGAAACTCCCAGCCATGCATGGCCAAGGGTTCATCCAAATACTTAGCTTCTTCTAGCCTATAAAAGAAGGGTTAGGGGTCCTATTTGGAAGAGGAGAATAAGAGTAAAGAAACTCTGCCCAATTGCACATTCCCATTCTCCCAACCCTTTAGCCATCCTTGTGCAAGAATAGATACAAAGCAAAGAAGTTGGAGGACATTTGAAGAGGAGCCCAGGATCAGGTTCATGGAGCAGTGGCCGGTCTCGACATTGTAAGTTGATTCATTAAAGTTAATAATAAAGAAATGTTTTTCTCGTCCCACTATATGAGTTCTTCATAGTTTAGTAAATATATGTTTAAATCTCTAACCCATTAGTCTGTAGGTAAAATGCATGTGTAGTTTGTTGCTTGTTTGGTATGTAGGTCAGCTTTGGGAGGAGAGCTGCTAACAAGCAATCAAGCGTGAAGAAGGATCGACATCGAACATCTAGAACAAGGTATGTTGGTCTAACCATGTATTTGTTGAAAAGAAGTGGGGATTAGGTCTGGGATGAAGGTAGAAAGTAGGTTTCTTTTGTCATATCTGCATGCACAATATAACCCTATTTGCTAGTTCGTAGGGGGATTTCCGACCACAACAGAAATTGGAAACCATACTGGGGAAGTATCTAGGGTTCCTAGGAATATTTTTGGGTAGTTTTAAAAGACTGGTTTTCTTTCTTGTTTTTTGAAGTTTCTGCAAAGTCTGAGCTAATAGAGAGTCCGGTCTTCCATACCAGCTATCTCTGTTATTTTCTTGACTGTGTTTTTTCGAGACCCACAGAGGTACACGCAGCCTGCATAAGGTCTGCATGCGTGTACCCGCACCCTACTTTCTTACAGCCCATGTGTAAACGCTCGTTGAAGAAGTAACAATAGCGTGTAGATTCTAGAAAAAATTTGAGGCAGTCATCCTCTTCCCTGTCAAAATCAGTCATTCTCAGGGGTTTTCTGGAACTATTTCTAGTCTTGGTTGGTTGCAGTCTCATCTCAAATTGGTTTTTTTTACGAATTTGTTCCTTACATTGTTTTCTTTTTTATGTTAAAGAGAGTGTCTAAGCCTTCAAGAGATCTTGGTTCTCAATATCACTGGTCTCTTCCTGGTTTGGATTGTCTTTTTTTATTTGTTTCAGAGTTCTAGAGATACACGTGGCCTGTATAAGGCCAGCACGTGTGTATAGGCCCTCTGGCTCTACACAGCTCGCGTGCACACGCTTGTTGTTGAATTGTCAGTAGTGTGCTTGTGCAGGATAGTTTTTGTTGAGGGTGAGGCAGTTATCCTTTCCCTTGACAAGAGTTATACCTCTTAGGTTTTTGAATCTATGTCCTAGTAGTCAATAGCTTATGGTTGATCTTAGCCATAGCTTTCTTTTTTCATTTAAAAGTTGTCATCAAAAAATTTCTTTAGGGTTTTTAGACAAGTGTGAGAATCCTTTTTTAAGTTGCTAGTGTGTGATTTCTTGAAGTGATTCTTTGCGATCTGCGATTAGGCCATAATTTTTTTCTTGGTTTTTGACTTGCTGATATTTTTCCTTTTTGCTTTGTCAACATTCAAATAAAAAAAAAAAACTTTCATTTTCTTGTTTGGTTGAAAAGTGTTGTTTTGCATTAGTAACCAGGGAAAAGTCTTTGCTTTCATAAGTTCTCGATAGTTTACTTAGATCGTAAGTAGCTCGTAGTCGAGTGAAATATTGCTTTGAGTGTTTTTTTCAAAAGATCTTAGAAAATTAAAAAAAAAAAAAAAATTGAAGTTGTTGAAATTTTGCATTAAGTGAAGGTTTTTGTTTCCAGCTTTTTTTTCATTTTTTCTTTCGTCTTTCAAACATCATTAGTTTCACTTTCATACCCTTTGACATAAGACAAGCCATAAAATTAATGCTAAATCTAAAATTTATTAGAATTTTATGATTGTAGGGTTAACCAACTAGTTAAGGATTAGGGCCTTGGATTAGGTTGGAGAGGAAACTCTTCAAGCCCATTAAAATAAAACATTGGAGTCTGAGTTAGGGAGTGTCCAAGTCTAGTATTGTGAAATTTATATGGGACCCCCCTCTAACATAGGGGATAAACACGAGGTCGTGTGCGGAAAGGTAGCGGAGATAACCCCTCCAAAGTTGGACCAATCGTAGTGGAGAACACATATAGAGGGCTTGTCTTGGGATTCCATCGATTTCATTTTCCACGGAGCTTCGTGGGTCTCAAATCTGTTTAAGGTCCTCAGTTTTCTTCCAGACCACTTGCTCTTTATACCCTTGATAGGTTTCGGGCTTGATACCCTACTCATTGTGGTCTACCTGACTTTCGACTGTACCCGCCTGGTCATTCGCGCATTGGCAACCTAGTTGCCTATATTTTTTAAGGACATACATAGGTGACTGAAGGGGTATACCACGGTACCTAGGACAGACATCGGGCCATGATTTTCAGAGTATACCCAGAGGGTGATTCCGTTTTTGAGTTGCACTTGCATCGGTAAGTTTCTCTAGTGTTGGTTGTTGTAACTGTTCTTCCAATTAATTCATCGTTTGCCTGTCTTATCTTATAGGGACTTTTTTTTAGTGTGTGTTGTTTTTGAATGACTCAAACTCCCTAGAGTGTCTTTGATATTCTAACATAGTGGAGGATCACGAGCTCTATTGGTCACAAAGGCTTCTTGGCATGTCACCGGTTACATTGGAGCCACCCCTGCCACCACTAAGGCGAAAGCTAGACCAAAAAGGGTCTTTTGAAGTGACTGGGTCACAAGAAATTGTGCTTGACCAACATCCAGAGGAATTGACCATTTTAGACCTTGGAGTGAAAGCTTTTGGTCTCTTTGAAACCTCCACCACTGATATTTTGGCACCCACCATCATACCGATTCATCCTTACGAGTGCCAGACAGTGTCGCACACAGCAATGGAAACAAATGTTGTTACTCCTTCTGGGAATTCTTCAATTCCCACTATGATTGTCACCACAGGAGAGTTTCCACCTCCTAACCCACCGTCACCGATCCGAGCCACCATGGTCTCGACCACCTCTACATCAAACAATGGTCTGATCCCGTCTCTGGCGGCGACCACAACCCCTTTCACACCAAGTGTGACAGGCCCTCCGTTCTCATACGAGATACCTAGTTCAGGTACAAGTCTTGTACTTTCCTACTCCACTTCACAGACTTCAGGTATGGGGGTAGGGAGCTCTAACGCTCCTCTGCAAGGAAACATGGGGGGCACTCCTACTCCTTTTAATTCTTTCCCTTATGGGGGAGGTCATATACCTCCTTCGTCCCCTTCACTCGGTGGCACGCATAAGCAATCCGCCGGGCCACCTGCAAACCATAGTTTATTTGGAGTGGGGAGTCAAGGACCACCTTCGCATAATATGATGGTAGGTTCAACACTTTTTTCTTTGTTCGGTGCATTTGGTAACAATTCCTTCTCGTCAGCTACTTTCCCAACTGGGGGCAACCCCGGTTTCGGACAACCTATTCCTATGTAGGGTATTATTCCTGCACAGGGGGCACACCCAAGAACTTCTTTCACATCAAGGCCTTGGAATTACTGGCAGGGATTCATTCCCTTGTCGGGAATGCCAATTTGGGGTAATTATTTTCACAATCAATGGAACCCCGGACAAAGTACCATGCCTATCCCCATGGGACCGACATGGGGCAACCCTTCCCAAAGTCCTTTGAATGTAATGCATGCCCAACCATCTATGTCCTATTTTGGAAATCAGTCGATGATGTCTCTGCATACGCAAAATCCATACACTAGCCATGGCCATGGTTTCTACCAGAATCTAGGCCAGCAGCTGAACTTTTCCTGGAAACCTAGTGCCAGTCAAACTCCAGGCCCCTTTTTCCCAGGTTATCACCAACAACCCAAACTACCCTTCCTGGCAACTTTGAATTTGCCAGACTTAACAAGGTTGTTGAATGACCCTATCTGTCACGATCCGCGTTGGCCTTCTATGCCGACAAAGTTTCCTTTGGACATCCCAAAGTTTGAAGCCAAGCCTAACGAAGATCCAGGAGATCATGTGACTACCTTCCATCTTTGGTGCTCATCTAACTTGTTGAAATCCAACTCTGTACAGTTGCAATTGTTTCAATGTACTCTCATTGGGAGTGTCACGAAATAGTGCATTGAGCTCAACCGCTCAAGATACACTTCCTTCAGTGAATTGACCATGGATTTCCTAAACCATTTCCAGTTACCTGTGAGATACGACACTGGCACAGAATTGATGGCCAATTTTTCATAGACAAAAGTGGACCATATCTCTGATCACATCTGAGAATGGAGACATCGAAAGAGTTTAATTAAGGTACCAATCCGACCAGCATTCCTGCTCGAGTGGTTCCTTAATTCTTTGGTCCCACAGTTATCCAAAGACGTCATGATGTCAGGAGTATTTTCCGAAGAAGATGCCATCATGAGAGCTCAACAAATTGAGCTAATCTATTCTCAGTCTAGTTTATTATAGGAGATCTTGCTAGATGCGCCACGCTCAATACTTGATAAAACCAGACAAAGATTTGGACCACATGCCGATGGTATTGTTGGTTTAGCACAAACAAAGCCTATTGAGCAACTAATGAATCAGTTGCAACAATTGTCTATAAAACATACAACGGCCAACCAAACTACTGCTTTGGCTGCTCCCCCTACCAAAATGTTGGATGTACACACAGTGCAATAGACTAATCCAAAGGCCACCCAGCAGCCTAAAGGAAAGAAAAAAAATGAAAGAAGGGTAAGAGGGATAAGAAACCCACCGATAATGTTGGCGGGGGAAATACTAAGAAATGGAAGGCAAGGTATCCATGCAACCTGTGCGCGAAGGACCACCCAACCCACCTTTGTCCCCAGCTTGTAGAGGCCCAAAAGTTTATGACACAGCAACAGCCTGTTGTGTTAACCAATCCATTCCAACATGGGCAAAATCTAACACATGCCTCTACAAGCACGGAAGGGGGCAGCCAAGGACCCTGTCCACCTTCGAACAACCCCGCATCCACAAATGTATATATGGTGAGGGGTGATGCTTTCATATCGACTAGAGTGCATGACTATAGTAAACCAAGCACTTCTGAGAAGGGTAAAGAAGCTGAACTCCCATCTCTTCCTCTATATATTGAGAAGATGTTGGGTGAAACAATGACACACATCCCCAAAGGCGTGTTCAAAAAATATTCTCATAACCCAAACGCAAGGGCCACCCAGAACTACTCTATGGTGGAAGATTTATCACAAACCCCTTTTTCAATGTCTGCTTTGGAGGTCCTCCAAAGTTGTCCTTCCCAGAGGAAAGCCTTGTTAACCACTTTAGGATCTACCGAGACTTGTAATCTGGGTACAATCATGCTGGATACAACCAACCTTAAACCTCATATTCCTTACCATGTAGAGTTTTAGATAGTAGTGGATTATCCCACGAAAAATTTTACTCAGAATATCTTCCGCACAGTGGTCGATGAGGGAGCCTCAACATGTGTTATGTCATTGGCATGTTGGAAGGCCATTGGCCAACCCGTTTTTTCTCCGTTGCCTACTCTCCTCACTGCTTTTGATGGTCGTTCATTCAGACCACATGGCATCATTCACTCTTTCCCCATGCAATTAGGAGGGAAGACCGTGTGTGTCGAGATAGAGGTAGTTGATGCGCCCCTCAACCATAACCTCTTGTTAGGAAGGAGTTGGACTTATTCCATGCAAGCTTTGGTTTCTACAGTTTTTCAGGTCTTGTTGTTTCCACACGAGGGCCGGATAGTGAACATCGATCAATTGTCTTTCTCCAGACCTGACCCTTCATTGGGGGCATCCACGGTCTCGATGATTGATAATCCTCAACCAGGTGTAGTCAATGTAGGGGTTGGTTTCTTCCCATATTTGATGGGTACCTTTGATTACCCGTCCCCTCAAGGCGATATCAAGTTTATATCCAATCACCATAAGGTTGATATTTTTCAAGTTTCATCGTTCCACATGACTTACTTCAACGATCTATGGATACTTCCTTCCCCATCGGCCATGATGGACGGGAGAAGGCACCCGGGCATGTCCATGCCCTTGTCCATAGCTGAAGTAGCGTACTCTTTAGTTCAGCAAACTTCAACCAACACTGATTCAACTCCTGCATAAGAGTTCGATCCACTTCTAGAGCCTATTTGGGCTCAGGATTCTCTCTCACACACCGATTCATTAGACTTAGTCTTACCCTCTGATGAAGCTATAATTGAGGCAATGACTAGTCTGGACAAACCCTGGGAAGATCTTCATCATAGATCATATTTCCTCCCAGAGTTAAGCAGAATTGAAGCTGGAGAATTCACCTTGACTATGACGAGAGATAGGTCTCGTCCTATTAATCCCTTAGCTACACATGAGGTTTATGCTGAGGGTAATATGGAAACTATCATTGAAACCTTATCGATCAATATCTCTCGAAACCATGGCATCATGGAGAATGTTTTCGTTGGAGATGACTTCTCCTCCAGAGAGATTCAAATCTGCACAGATCTTTTTAAATAATTCCATGACGTTTTTTCCTGGTCTTATGAGGAAATGCCAGGCATCAATCTGAAAATAGTTGAACATGAAATCACAACTTATACAGATGCCAAGGCTTTCCAATAGAATCTTCATCCAGTTAACCCCAAGAAAGCAGCAGCCATTAAGGTTGAGGTTGAGAAACTGCTAAAAGTCGGTTTTATCTATCATGTCCATTTGACCCAATGGGTGTCAAACCCCATGCCGGTCAATAAAAAACAAGGCACAATTTGTGTATGTACATACTTCCATGATTTGAACAAGGCCTGTCCCAAGGATAATTTTCCCACATCATTTAGATAATTGATGAATGTGCAGGTTGCGAGGCCTTCTCTTTCATGGACGGTTTTTCGGGATATAACCAAATACAAATCAAACCCGAAGACCAGCACAAAACAACGTTCATCTGTCCATGGGGTACATTCACGTATCATAAGATGCCTTTTGGTCTCAAAAATGCTAGAGCCACTTTTCAGCGGGCCACGTATTTTTCTTTCCATGACCTCAAGCATATAGTCAAGGCCTATTTAGATGATTTAGCATCTCGATCTCACAAGAGAATGGATCATCCCACACACCTCCAACTTATATTTGAGCGTTGTCGCTACTTCCAGATTTGCTTGAATCCAAACAAGTGCATCTTTTTCATAACATTAGGATGATTGTTAGGTTTCATAGTGTCAACAATGGGGATCATGGTCGATCCTCTCAAGGTTGAGGCAATAATTCAGTTTCCCCCCCCACGCACAATCCTTCAACTTCATAGTCTACATGGCAAGGTGAATTTTATAAGATGCTTTATCGCTAACTACGCCGAGATCACCAATGGATTTATGCGCTTACTTAAAAAAGACATTCCTTTTTATTGGGACGATGCCGCTCAATGCTCTTTCACCGCATTGAAACATGCACTCACAACTGCCCCTATGCTCCGTCCACCTAACTATAACAAGGATTTATTATTATATCTGGCTACAGCAGAGTCAACCATTGGCATGGTCCTAGTTTATGAAGATGCCTTGTTCTCAAAATATGTCATCTATTACATAAGCAGAGGCCTCGTAGGATCGGAACTCAATTATTCTCATATCAAAAAACATGTGTTGGCAGCAGTCCATGTTGTTCAACAGTTTCGTCATTATGTTATGTTTCATAAGACCACCATCATTGTTGTCATGAATCCATTTCAGTACATGTTGACACGACGAGTAATAGGTGGAAATATCAGTAGATGGATAGTCATCCTCCAGGAGTTTGACTTAGATTTTGTTTCAGCGAAATCCAGAAATTCATTGGTCTTTGCAAAACTTATTTCGGAACTTCTGGTTGAGTTAGGTGATCCTGTGCCCGAAGAGTCGCCTATCAGAGGAGATATGTTTTTTATCACCTCTTCGGATCCCTAGTATGGAGATATCCTTATCTATCTCTAGAATTTGAAGTGCCCCACCACTACTTCTCGTGATGAGCGTCGACACATACGCCATCAGGCTAAGAATTATCTCATACTCGATGATACATTGTATCATAGAGGTGTAGACTACATCCTACGCCGATGTCTTACTCACTATGAATCAATTATCATGCTTAACGATTGCCATACCGGAGCTTGTGGCGGTCATTTGTCTGGGTTGGAAACATCCTAAAAGATTCTACAAGCTAGTTACTTCTGGCCGACACTTATCAAAGATTGTATCGAATCGGTCAAGAAGTGCCATCCATGCCAAATCTTATCTCGGAAGATGAGGGCACATCCAAATTGGTCCCTTCACCAAGTGGGGGATTGATTACACTACATGCAACCATCCTTTAGCAAGGGAGCACTTCTATATCATCATAGTTGTAGACTACTTCACAAAGTGGGTTGAAGCTATGCCAACATTTAAAGATGATGGAGAGACTACAGCTCTCTTTTTATTCAACCAGATAATAGCAAGGTTCGACATCCCAAGGGAGATTGTCACTGACCATGGTAGTCACTTTCAAAACTAGATGATGACTAAGTTAACATCAAAGCTTGGGTTACAGTAGGAACATTCGTCACCCTACTACCCCCAAGCAAATGGTCAGGTGGAAGTCGTGAAAAAAACTCTTAAGACCATTCTACAGTGAACGATCAACTCAGCCAAGTCAAATTGGCATTTGATGTTATACTCAGCATTATGGGCTTACCAAACATTTTTTAAGACTACAATCGGTTTATCACCTTTCCAACTCATTTATGGGCTGGAGGCAGTCTTGCCTATCGAATGTCAAATCCCGTCTCTAAAGTTGGTAGTACAGTTATTGCTAGACACTTCTCCACTTGAAGAACGGTTAGTATACATTGAGCAGCTCAATGAGCAGCATCATGATGTGGCCCTGGTCAATGAGGCTCACAAACATAAGGTCAATTGTCAGTATGATAGGTATGCTCGTCCTTGGATTTTCTCTGAAGGAAACCTTGTCTTGGTCTATGACCAAGATAAGGACCCCCTTGGGGTAGGAAAATTCAAACCCATATGGTTTGGACCTTTCATCATAAAAGAGATTTTAAAAAAGGGTGCTTATTGTCTGGTTGACTTTGAAGGGAATGCTTTGGTGGCGCCTAGAAATGGGCTCTACCTCAAGAAGTATTACTCATAGGCAGGTCACTATGGGTAACTTTTTGTAACATATGTATAGTCTTTGTACTATTACTTTTTAGTTTCTTTTAGTGTTATGGACATGTCATTGATGTTATCTTTTTTTATTGTGGCAGATGTCAAGTGATTCTGAGGTGTTTGTTGGGTATGTAGATGGTGCTAGTCGGCACACTCGGAGGCTTGCCTCCGTAGCTTGGGTAATATTTACACCTCAAGGCTAGTTATTATCTTCCGGAGGTATATGCTTAGGTGACACCACAAATAATGTCATCGAGTATAGTGCAGTTATTAATTTGCTTCGTGACACTTTGTCATTGGGTATCTCTCATCTCCAGGTCTATCTCGATGCTCAACTAGTTGTGTCTCAGTTAAACAGAGTATATCGGGTTCATGATCCAACTTTACACCGACGATTCCTTAGGATACGTCTCTTAGAACAAAACTTTGATTATATTACATTTTTTCATATTCCTAGGAGATTAAACCAAGTTACAGATACTCTAGCTAATCAAATTTTACATTGGCATCTTGCACACATATGAAAGAACATTCACATAAACATGTAAATACATTTTTTGCACACATGATCCATAAGACACAAAAGACAAAAAAACATATATAATATCATAAAGTAACCAGAGTACACAGATGGATGCAAGTGCCTCAAAAATATGACCAATAATGAGTCACAGGGCTTATGCCCTCAAAAAATATATATATATATATAAGTAGTTCTCGTGGCACGTAAATTGTCTAGATAAGGTCAGGGTCTATGAGCCCTGTTATATTGATCCACAGTGTTGGCTAAACGCCGAAACAACCGGACCCATGTCTGTGGTGCCCCCACTACATGAGGTTGCATAGATGGTGGCAGGTCCTCAATATCTGCCATAGGGACCATGCGAGTGAGCGCAGTAAAGTTCCTCTCAACTCATCTCAATACCCTCTCAGCCTCCCCAGCTGGAATATCTCCTGCTACTATTGGTCCCCCTATGGCAGTAGGTGCAACCCCTGGCCGAGGATGACGCTTGTTCCTCGCACAGTCAGTCGGTTGCACTGGTCTCACATCTACACATAACAAACACATATCTGTCAAATACTCTGGTATAAAAAAAAATGATATATATAACAAAAAAAACATAAAATTACATATGTTTAACAAAAAAAAATACAAAGGTGGAGACTTATCCATCTCCCCTCGCTCCTCACCAGGAGGTACTGGTATCTCAAGGTCTCTCGAGAAATCAATCCCAGCATAGGGGTAATCCTCTATAACCGAGATCTGTCGCGACAACCACGCGAAGAATTCATCGTTGAAGGACTCATTGGTCCTTCCACCACCCTGTCATGGCAGTAATACTACCCATATACACATAGCAGGTAGAGAGGCCCGATGTCCTCGTACCACTACTCGAGGACTAAAACTCGGAACTCTCTCAAAAACAAACAAGCATAGAATGGTCTGGAACCCAAAGTTCCTCTTTTTCTGCAAACGACAATATGTCAACTGCCTCTTCATACACTTAAGCAAAGTGGTACTCCAATCAAAAATTTATGCATTTAAGCACTGGACTGCACAGTTCATCTATGCACGGGACGCCTGATGTAGAGCCGCAAAACCAGTGATTTTCCCAATAAGCAATACTATCGCCTATAGCGATAAGTTAGTAATCTTGCTTATGGGCACCTATGATCTCGAGTGGTCTATATCATCTACACAGTATATACCTATCAATTCCTCTATGTTATGCGGCCCCAAAGGAAAAGTCTAAAAGTTGACTGGTTCACCTCTCCTGGAGAGGCCAGTCAAAAAGTAAATGTCCTCGGTCATGGGCACCAGTGACTGCCCCTCTAACATCAATGCCTATGCATCTGTATGTCAGTAGTCAACCAAGGCATTCAGTAGCCTAGGTTGTGCCCGCATAAAAGAACATAAGAAAAACTTGAGTAACCCACACTGCATCAAGGCAGCCACAGCATTGGGTTCTTCCCCGACCAACTCACTAACTTCTTCATGCTCTCTTTCCCTCCAGTGGACATACATCCTGCCAAACACCAAGGTTCAGGAGATTTAAACCTTGATTTTTAAACCTTTTTCATTCAATAAGGGGGTCCACGCGGGCTGTAATAGTGACAGTCGCATGTACATGCATGCAGAGTTTACTCTACCCGAATGTACACACGGCCTGTCCTGAGACAGCCCACATGGACCTAGGGCCAACCTTTTAAAGGTCGATGCCCCCCTAAAAAATGAAACGCAATGTAAAAATAAAGACTCAAAATGCAAGATAAGAGAGTTCGTACTTACTTGGTCCAGACAGAAGTTCGTTTCATCCACTGTAGCTCCGGGAATCACTGCTTTTGACAAAGGGGGTCTTTTGGATCCAGAGTCAATTTCCAAATCAGCAATGGTGATAATGAGTTTCCAGCTTCTATTTATAGTCTTTTTGGTTTTGTCATTTTTTTGGCCTCCCTTATCATTTTCCTTAAACCAAAAACCATTTAGAGTGATTCAGGAGTTGCATGGGAGGGATATGATCGGGTATTGGGACATTTTTTTTTGAGTTTTGGGTAATTTTCGATAGTCCGTGAAATTGTTTTTTGAGGATCAACTTGAACATATAGATTAGGTTTCTACCCTAACTTTTGTATCTCGTTATCTTTTTTCTTTTCCATAGGATCGATCCCATCAGGTTGTGACATGAAACAATCATAGCCGCTTTAGAAGTGTCGTGACTTGGTGGTAGAGCTTACCGAAACATGGATGCCCTAGGTAGATCATGGTTGCATTATGGTATCCATGCTACCTCTAATCACTGTAGGCTCGGGAGTCCTTGTAGTTTTTCCTGATTACAAGTTTGAGCCTCATTTGCATGCTTCTTCTTCGCTCTTGACATTACCCTCAGGACTCCCAAAAAATATAACGGGTCTTCTTTTAATCCCTTTTCAGACCCTCTAAACATGAAAAGATTTTTGAGAGATCTTGTGGCCTTTCACGCTCGTTAAACTAAAATTTGAAGTCACATCTGTCCAGCGGTAGTTTACCCCTTTTTCGGTCCGGACGGTCAACTGTACGAACAAAGGTATACTCTATGGAATTTAGTTCTCTAGAAGAGTACTCTCAGGTATTGTTTTAACCCTTTTTCGGGCCTGAGGGACTAAATTTACGAAAAAGGAACCCCCACGAAGTCCATAGTTAAGCTCTTTTCAGACTCCCTAAAATTGAAAAGATCGTCGAGTGACCTTATTCTCTCACACTCGTTAAACTGGTCCAGAAGAACATTCCTGATGGAGTCCATAGTTAAGCTTTTTTCAGACTCCTTAAAAATGAAAAAATGGTCGAGTGATCTTGTCCTTATCACACTCGTTAAAATGGTTTTGAATAGATGTCTTGTCGGTGCTAGTTTAACCCTTTTTCGAACCGACTAGACTATCTTCGAAAAAGGTACCCCAATGGAGTCTCCTTTTATGTTTTTTCAGACTCTCTAAATATGAAAAACCACTAAGCTTACCTTCTATGGGCTTGTTAAACTTACATCAAAAGGTGTTACCATTGTGTGTTTTGTTAATTGTGTTTGCATACCTTATACGCCAACCTTGTAGCAGTTTGCTTCTACGTATTAACACCCTTGGCCCCTAGAGGATTTGTCCCAAGTATCACTATTCTGAACATCAGTATTGTCCTTGTGCCTTGAACTTGTATGTTTGTAACACTCGTTCCCCCATTGTAACGTAACATTCCTTTATTCTTTTTTCCAAAATTATTGAAAAAGACAAAAAAATCAAATATACCCCAAAAAGAGGAAGGGAAAAGTATTTTCTTTATTGGCAGCATAATGAGTCAACCTTGGATAAAGCACATCTGTCTGTTTGTTTTTCAAACTATGGGATGTAATACGACCTTAGGAAGCTATTCTCACTACATAGAGTTATTTCCTCCTCTGTTTGGTTGTTCTTCCAAACATATGGAGAGTTTGTGTTGCCTCCTACTTTGTAAACTTATGATTACTGCCATGTTTCCTAAGTCTCGTCATTTGTCGTGTTGTTGTCTAAGGGAAGTTTCTACCAAGCCTGAGTCGACCCCTTTGCAATTTGTCTCTTTCCCTCTTACCCATCCATCATGAATGTCCAATCAAGTCCTTGTTTGAAATCAATGAAACCTTCAATCTGATCATCAAGATTATCTAGTCCATGACCAACGAGCCATCGAAGACCTCTAGGTAGTGAAGTTGTACACTCATATTACACTCCTACCTTGATTTTTGAATATTTTGAAGTTGTTGCTCGAGCTCTGAAGATCTCATCTCCAACCATTAGGTCGTATCAGCTTCTAGAAGATGGATACTCTATATGTATATCTTTTTTATTTCGAGATGTAGCTCTGTTGTGTATTTTTCACGGCTACACTTTATATAGTTATTTGACATGGATATACAGTGTATTTGATTGGTAGCCATGATTCTATTTTATCCCGAGAATGGGTCTGCCCACCTCGGTGACACATTTTTTATTTTGCAGACGGCGCCTCTTGGTTCCTAGTCCCTGGGCTCACTTGTTCATCACATCAGTAAATATTGGTAATGTATTTTTGCCATCAGATGCTCTCCTGACCTCACACATTAGGGGGCATCTGTTATAACCCTAATTTGCACCATACATGCTTACCTGGCATCAGGCCATCTCAGATCCCTTCTTTTCCAAAGAACTATTGAACAACTCTTTAGAAAACCTCTTTTATAAGGGCCCACGCGCCCTACTCTATTACTACATGCATGTACATGCTAGCTAACCTAAAACAACTCGCGTGGACCTACAAAAGAACGAAAAAAGGAAAGTTGTCGACGGAACACACAGCTTTGGGTGAGTTAACTGAAACTCCTAGCCATGCATGGCCGAGGGTTCATTCAAATACCTAGCTTCTTCTAGCCTATAAAAAAAGGATTAGGGGTCCTATTTGGAAGAGGAGAATAAGAGTAAATAAACTCTTCCCAATTGCACATTCCCGTTCTCCCAACCCTTTAGCCATCCTTGTGCAAGAAGAGATACAAAGCAAAGAAGTTGGAGGACATTTGAAGAGGAGCCCAGGATTAGGTTTGCGTAGTAGTGGCCGGTATTGACATTGTAAGTTGATTCATTAAAGTTAATAATAAAGAAATGCTTTTCCCGTCCCACTATATGAGTTCTTCATAGTTTAGTAAATATATGTTTGAATCTCTAACCCATTAGTTTGTAGGTAAAATGCATGTGTAGTTTGTTTCTTGTTTGGTATGCAGGTCAGCTTTGGGAGGAGAGCTACTAACAAGCGATCAAGCATGAAGAAGGATTGACATCGAACGTTAAGAACAAGGTATGTTGGTATAACCATGTATTTGCTGAAAAGAAGTGGGGATTAGGTCTGGGACGAAGGTAGAAAGTAGGTTTCTTTTGGTCATATCTACATGTATAATATAACCCTATTTTCTAGTCCATAGGGGGATTTCCCACCACAAAATCATCTCACAAACTCCATGGTTTTCTATCATGACACACATCTGGTGCCATAGGCATAGATGTCATGGGATATGTATACCAGTTGTATATGTATTTTGAGGTTTTTAGCCCCAATTTTGTAATATAAACACCATATTTTTGAAATATATAAAGAGGGATCTTCGACTCTACTTATATCTTACAATGTGTATATTGATTTAATGCTTTTCTTTTATTTATTAATGTGACAAATTCCAATATAAACCATAATTAGCGTAGGCATTGGATACATGATTAGAACTTCTAGGAATGTGAAAATATGTAATAAAATCAAATTGTCATTCTAAAATATGTACCCGTAGGAATCGACGGAGTAACGTAGGATCACGCACACGGTAACGCCCGTTCAATTGACATACTACTAACTGAGAATCCAGGTGAACCTCTAGATAGCAAATACCATGTGAGATAGCATCACGCAAAAGTTCTATGATGGTGTTATATTCGGCCACATTATTCATGGATGGCCCTAGGCATATGCCACCTGAATACACCAACAGAACCTCGGGTGAGTAAATCACCCAAGTGGTGGAATCCAAGTTCTATGTATGATGATTGGCTCCATCTGCGAATCCTAGGTAGACCGAAGACCCCGTTGACATCTGCCAACAAAAGGGAAAACTCGATAAGCAAGCCAAAGACAAAAAGAAAAGGGGAAAAAGATGTATATACACTAAAGTTACATTAGTATACAAATGGTTTCCTCCAATCCTAGGGCTCAAGCATAATACCTTTTCAATTAGAGCCCATTTATGGGCTTGACCAATTTATTCCCTTCATAATATTCCAATTCATAGGCTCCTTTTTCTAGAACACGTCGCACGATATAAGGACCGTGCCACATGGGTTTAAACTTGCCTGTCCCTAGAGATTCTTTGGCTTGGTCATATAAGAGGACCAAGTCACCCTTGGCATACAACCGGGGACAGACATACTTATCGTACTGAACCTTGACACGTTTCTTGTTTGCCTCGATGGTCGTAAAGGTGTCTCGACGATGCTCGTTAAGACTCTCTAGGTGCACAAGTCGTCACTCTAAATCTGAAGTGTTAGGTAGGATATCGACTGGAAATTTGAGAGAAGGTATTTCGCATTCAATAGGAGGATCAACTCTACATTGTGCACTAATTGGAAATGGGAAAAACCGGTGGCAGTCTTAACCAAGGTTCGGTATGCCCAAAGTGCGGGATACAACATGATGTGCCAATCGGAATTACTCTGACTGACAATTTTTTTCAAAATGGTCTTGAGAGACTTGTTGACAACCTCTACTTTCCCATTTTCCTAGGGGTAATAAGGAGATGAATGACCATGTCTAAACCCCATCTTAGATACTAGTTCTACCATCATTTCATTCTGAAAGTGACTGCCATGATCAGTGACAATCTCACTTGGGATACCAAACCGGGCGATAATTTGGTTGAACACAAAGAAGGTTGTAGTCTTCCCATTGGATTTTATAGTAGGCATGGCTTCGTCTCACTTGGTAAAGTAGTTGACAACCACGATAATGTGTTGATGCTCCCCAACCGATGTTGGGTTGCAATCGACGAAATCTACCCCCCACTTGGTGAAGGGACCGACAGTAATGACTAGGTGAAGAGGGGCTGGGAGCGAGCACATTTTTTGAGTGAACACCTGACAGGGGTGACACTTCTTAACCTCTTCGATACAATCTTTAAATATAGTAGGCCAGAAATAACCGACTCACAAAATTTTTTGGGTTGTCGCAAGCCTGGATAGATGACCACCACAAGCCCCTTTGTGGCAATCATTTAGGACTGACTCGGCTTCCTCATGAGTCAAGCAGCGACATAAGATAATATCTATTCCTCGATGATACAAAGTGTCTCTGACAATGGTATACTTTTTGGCTTGGTATCTAACTCGTCGTCGATCATCTCGCGAGAGATGCTGAGAAAACTTCAAGGTTTGAAGATATAAAACAATGTCTCCATACCAAGGGTCAAACGATGAGACAAGGAAAATGGGTTTGTCTACAAACGAATCGACATGGATAACATCCTCGTCTAATTGTGGAAAATAGGATATTAATTCTGAAAAACTAGCGATTTCTTGGACTTGGCCGAAGCAAAGTCGAGATCAAATTCTTGTAAGATGACAATCCATTTATTATATTTCCCACCTATGATACGCCTAGTGAGGACGTATTGAAATAGATTGACATCAGCAACCACAATATTCTTGCAAAGAAATATATAGTGTCGTAAATGTTGGACTGTGTGAACGGCAGCCAAAGCTAGCTTTTCAATGTGGGAGTAATTAATCTCAGGACTGACTAAATTTCGACTGAGATAGTAGATGAAGTGCTCATGGATCTCATCATCCTCCTGAACTAGAACCATACCAATCATTTCTTCAGAAGTGGCAATATATAACAAGTAATATCTACTATAATCGGGATATTTCAGCAGAGGGGCCGATACCAAGGCTTTCTTTAAGGCATCGAAAGACTCCTGGACTCGCTCATCTCAGATAAAAGGGGTGTCTTTCTTCAATAGGCACATGAAACACTTAGTGATATTGGCACAATTCACTATAAACTGACGTAGAAAGTTAGTTTTCCCCTGTAAACCTTGAAGTTGTCTAATCGTGTGCGGGGGGGGAAACTAAAGTATTGCCTCAACCTTAAGATGATCTACCATGATCCCAGTCTCATAAACTAAGAATCCTAAGAGACGGCCAGACCTAACGCAAAAGATGCATTTGTGAGGGTTTAATTGGATTCTATAGTAAAGACATCTTTCAAAAACTAGCCGAAGGTGTATAACGTGATCCACTCTCTTGCGAGAGTGAGCAACAAGATCATCAAGGTAAGCTTTGACTATGTTCTTGAGATCGTGAAAAGATAAATTCATGGTGCATTGGAAGGTTGCTCCGACGTTTTTCAAGATGAAAGGAATTTTCTGGTATGCAAAAGTATCCCAAGGACATATAAATGTCATCTTGTGTTGGTCCTCAGGTTTGATATGGATTTGGTTATATCCTGAAAATCCGTCCATAAAAGAAAATATTTTGCTTCCTGCACACTCATCGATAATATGATCAATGAAAGGCATGGGGAATTTATCTTTAGGACAAGCCTTGTTCAGGTCACGAAATTCCATACACACATGGATGGTTCCTTGTTTTTTATTCACAAGAACGAGTTTGGATACCCATTCGGTCAAGGGAACCCAGTAGATGATGCCAACATTAAGTAGCTTCTCCACCTCTACCTTAATAGTGGGAGCCTTCCTAGGATTAATAGCTCTAAGATGTTGTCGAACAAGTTTAGCATCTGGATAAGTCCTAATCTCATGTTCGACAATACGAAGGTCGATCCCTGGCATCTCTTCATATGACCAAGCGAATACATCTCAAAATTCTTTGAAGAGGTTGGTGTAGATCAGAATCTCTTCTAGCGAACAATCTGCACCTATATTTACATTCTCAATCTTGCTAGGGGTACGAGAGATATCGACCAAGACAATAGGAGAAATACTCACCATATTTCCTTCAGCATAAATGTCGTGCATATCAAGTGGAACTACTGCATGATCGACTATCTCACTCAAGGTAGACCGAAATTCATCTTGCTCGATTCTTTCAAGACTTGGGAGAAAATAAGATCGATGATACATATCATCCCAAGGTCTCTTAGAGCCATTCATGGATTCGAGGATGGCTTTGTTGGAAGGCAAAGTTTCATCTAGGCAATCATGTGAGCAAGATAGCAAGGTGGCCCATACAAGCCTAAGCACAGGATCCTCCTCATCCATCTGCAAGGTAACAGGATCGGGATCAGTGAAAGAGTCAAGAACAACTCGATACGCAATCTCTGCTATCGATAGTGGCATATCCATGACAGCATGCGATTGACCTTCACTCAATGAAGTCGGAGAAGGTAGGGTCCATGGATCACTAACATAGGAAGTACGGAAAGGAATGGACCTCCCTGCTAAAGTAGGCCTACTAGACATGCTATACATGTCGTAAATGAGATAAATCGGTGTCGAGAAGTCGAAGGTACCCATGAGAGAAGAATACATTCCGACACCGATATTCTTAGTTGTTGACTAAGAATTGTCGATCACCAGGATCGACGATCCAATAGATGCGCTAGGACTGGAGTATGCAAAGGACAATTGGTCGATCATCATGATCTCCCCTTAATGAGGAAAACAAAGTGTATGGAAAATGGACGATACGACGGTGACCATGGCATAGGTCCAATTGCGACCTAGTAACAGGTTATAATCAAGAAGTGCATCCACTACCTCTACTTCCACCTCTATCGTCTTCCCATCTAACTAGACCGGAAAGGCAGGGAGAATACCGTGAAGATGAAAGGAAGACCGTCAAATGCAGTCAACATGTTCAACGACTTGGAAAGGTTCGAAGAACCAAGAGCTTTCCAATAATCCAGTGACATCACACAGGTGGAAACACCTTCATCAACGATCGCTCGTTTGATAGTATACTTAGAATACTCCATGTGGATTTGGAAATCCACATGGTAGGGTAACCAAGGCTTCACGTCCGTGACATCAAACTAAATAAATTTTGAGCCACTAGGTTCTAGAGATCCTAAGGAAGATATTAAGGCATTCCTCTGTGATAGACACATCTGGAGTACCTCCAAAGTCGACATCCCAAAAGGGGTTTGGCCCAGATCCTCAACAATAGAGTAGTTCTAGGCGGCTCTAGCATTAGGGTTGTGGGTAGAGAGCTTGAGTACTCCTTTCAGAATATGAGGCAATGGCTCTAGTTTCTCAATCTGTAAGTTATTCTCTGAAAGGGGAGGAGGAGATTCTATACCGATACTAGCTTTTGAAGAGCTATAATCTCGAGAACAGGTGGCTATATCGATTTTTGCATCGACCATATTGATACAAACATGGTCACCATCTTGCGGTGGTGGGTTTTGACCTCCAACAGGCACATTTTCAGCATTCGAAGAGCTCGAGGCTAAGTGTTGGTTGTGTGGGAATGGATTCGTTAACACAGTGGGTGGTAGATTTAAAAGCCTCGTAGCCTCTGCAATTTTGGGGCATAAGTGTGTAAGGTGGTCATCGGTACAAAGTTTACAAGGAAACTCCACCTTACGTTCTTCTTTCTTTCCCTCTCCATCATTTTCATTCTGCTTCCCATTATTATCTTTGTCCTTGGGTTTGTTACCATTCTTCCCACCCTTATGATTGTTTCGACCTTTCCTTTTGTTCCCATTTGGTTGTTGGTCACCATTTGGGTTTTTCGACGATTGCACGGAATGTACATCCACTGAATGGGTGGCTTAGGAGGATCCAGACGAAGTTGTTCCTTCAACAGAATTCATTTCCGAGTTTGCAAACTTTACATTGGCGGATCCTACAATGCCATCGGCATGAGGTCCGGGTTTTTTCCTAGGATTGTAATTTGATCGCGGTGCTTCTGGAAGAAGGTGATATAACATCCCAAAATGATCATATATTAATTCTAATTGTTGGGCTCTAAAGATAGCCTCTTCCTCGTTGGAGACCCCAGAAGTAGCAACGTCCTTTGAGATAGGAGGGTGTAGAGACTTTAGGAACCATTATAGAAGAAAGGTCGAGGGTATAGGAGTCTTAATCAACCACCTTCATCTATGCCATTCATGGATATGATCTAATATGTGAGTAGCGGTGTCCTGGCGTAAAGTCGACAAAAGATCGAGGCCAAAATCATAAGGAATGGGCAATTGAAAGTGGTTGAGAAAGGATACTACCAACTGATTAAATGACTCGTATGTCCCCCTAGGTATCTCAATGTACCATTGTGAAGCAACTCCAATGAGAGCACGTTGAAACAATCGCAATCTAATAGAATCTTGGTTCAGGGAATTTGATGAGAACCAAAGGTGAAAGGTGGTGACATGTTCACCAGGGTCCTCTCCTTTCTTACCCTCAAACTTTGGAATATCTGAAGGAAGCTTGGTGGGGACTGGGGGCCATGTGGGATCGTGACTCACCGGGTCATTCATTAACTTAGACAAGTCTGGAATATTGAGCGTGGCCAGAAAAGGGAGATGGGGTTGTGACTTCTGGCACATCCTCCCACGAAAGATTGTGTGTTGGGAACTGCATTCCATCCAGGATTCGGGTAAGCACCAAATCCCTATCCAAAATTATAAGGCCCTCCTCCAGGCTAATTCATATAGGATGGGTTGGGCATCATTCCAGCAGAAATGTTCTGATAAGGATTGTGAAAATTGTTGATACTAAGAGGGGGGTGAATTAGTATCAAGTACAATTTAAAACCTTTTTCAACTTATAATTAAACCATTCAATTATATCCAATGAGAAATTAAGAATAGTATAAGAGTTACACCAATACACCACAATACACCATGCACAATATATGAGAAATAATCAATAGTTTTTGTTCAAGGGAAGTAATGACTTCCAAAGGTAGCTACAGCTTCCAAAATGTAAAGGGAGGGATAAACCTCCAAGAGGAAGATACAATCCTCCAATATAAAGAGATATCTAAACTCTCTATCCTTGCCCCTTCCTTCCACCCAAGAATATATGAGAGATAACAAAACTTTATTCAATTCTGGTCTGTTCCGAAGACCCAACTTGTACAGCATGCCCCGCGCTCAATATTTAACATCTGATTCTGAAACTCGCACACAAGAAACTAAATTCCGTCCTCTTTCCAATGGAAGTGGTCCCACTGCATTTGGAGTCTGTATGAAACAGTTATGACTGTTTTACCCGGAACACCTGTTTTTTGACTAGTTTCAGGACTGGTCACAAACCCTATATTCCACAGAGTATATATCCATAATTATAGCGAATAAAGAGATGAAATTTTTACCAGAGTTACCTTGATATGTATTCTCACTACCATAGCGATTTCACCATCTGAATCGTTCTAGAAAAAAAGTTATGGCAAAACTGGTAAGATGACCTGAAAATAACATACCTTAGAACACATCTCCAAAAGACTTCATCCTCCCTTGAAATCCGGCCTTCTTTTACC
>ML794383.1:305460-322826 GCA_009831015.1 Picea engelmannii
TAGTGACACAATAGGAGAAGGAAGGATGCATTAGAGCCTATCCCCCCTTAATGAAAACTTCCTGAACTCCTAACATAGATCAAAGTTTGGAAAAATTCACTTTTGTAAGAGACTTTGTGAAAATGTCTGCAACTTGATCTTCTATAGGGAAAAAGAGCACTACAATAAATTGATCATGAATTATCTTTCTGATGAAGTGCATGTGTAGCTCGATGTGTTTTCTATGTTGATGTTGAACTGGGTCTTTGGCGAGCTTGATGGCACTCTGATTGTCACACCAAAGGCTGGTCGGATGTTGGTGTTGGAATCCAAACTCTGAAAGGATCTGTCAAAGCCACAGGGCTTCCTGAATTGCATTTACCGTTGCTCGATATTCTTCTTCTACTAAAGAAAGTGCAATAGCCTATTGTTTCTTATAGGCCCAAGTGACATGTCCTGAACCAAGGCTGAAAACATAACCTACAGTAGATTTCCGATCATCAGGGTCACTGGCCCAATCTGAATCAGTGAAACCAACCAATAAAGGAGTCCCCCCTGAACTGTAATGTATCATGAATTGAACTGTACCACGAACATAGCGAAGTATCCTTTTAGTTTCTTTCCAATGGCTTTCATGGGGTGTTTTCATATATCAGGAAATAAGACCAACAGCAAAGGAAAGATCAGGATGGGTATGAGTCAAGTATAAGAGGCTACCAACTAACTGACAGTACAGGGTGGCATCAACTTCAAGAGAAGTACAGGTGGTAGAAATCTTGACTCCAGACTGGAAAGGAGAAGGGGTTGGTTTACAATCATCCATGTGAAAGTGATGAATAAGGTCACACGCATACTTAGACTAGGAAAGAAAAAATCCTTCATTGGTTTGCAAAACTTGGAGGCCAAGGAAATAGTGCAAAAAACCAAAAGCGCGCGGATCTACGGTCGAAAGGAAAGTGCACAGATCAACGGTTCAAGGTATTTTTCAGACCCCCTCGACTGATCTACCTTTAACGGTGGGGGGGGGTCCATAATGGAATTTTACTCTGGAGGGCCCCCTATCTATACGTGGCATGAATCTACTGGTCCCGAATCCATCTAAATCTATGTTTGTACATTTGAAATCATTTTTACATTGTAGAAAACCTTCAATTTGATCATCATTACCAAATACCTGCCAGTATCTGATGTTGTCTGGGATGGTTGGTCTGCATTTCACCTCCACTGTGTATGGGTGAGTGGAACGAAAAGGTATCTTGCATGTGGTTGCTGATGTAGCTAATCCATCTGCTAAAATATTATGTCTCCTAGGCATCACCTGCAAATCAACTTCAGTGAAACATTTAAGAGCATCCAAAACAGAATTCCTATAAGCTCTGAGACAGGGATGTTTTGTTGCGTACTCACCTTTAATTTGCTTGATTATTAAATTAGAATTGCCTCTTACCATAATTTGTTTGGCTCCAACTTTCTTTAGAAGTTTCAGACCGAGCATCAAGGCTTCATACTCGGAAATATTATTAGTGCATAGAAAATTTAATTTGTAAGAATGGTTTTCCGAATACTTGGATCTGTGGTTGTGCAAAAAAACTCCTGCTCCGACTCCTTATTTACTTACAGCTCCATCAAAGTCCATGCTCCATAAATCCACTGGCAATTCTTCAGTTATCACGTTTTTCTTTCTTTCTGCCTCAATGATTTCTTGGCCTTCTATTGGACCAGATGTATCTTCTTCCAACTGAGTGATTTGTTCTCCCATTTTTCCATCGTTATATAGGATAAAGGAATCCAGGTCAGAATGTACAGAGTACAGAGGATAGTTATGTGACTTTTCTTGGCTTCTAACCATGTATTTCATCATTGTTTCTCTGTATAGTCTTTTTTGTTTCCCAAAAACTGGGACAGTGGCATACGACATATCCAACTACAAAGTACCTTTCAACTTGGCCCCCCAAGACCGAGATAGTAACATACCATCTTTCGGGGGAATGTCCACAACCACAACATCCACGACTATGCTCTTTGTGGGAATCTGAACCAGGGTGATACACAGATCTTTGATCAAACCGATACATCTAACTTTAATAGAGTCAAAAGAGTGTAAGTCCTTGTAAGGTCTGGTAACCTCAAGTCCCAGTTTTTCCATCACTGCTTTAGGCATCAGATTATGGGAAGAACCTGAATCTAACATAGCATTATGCAAAATCAGGTCGTGTATATTAAGGATGATTTAAAAAGGAGTGACAACACCATTGTCAGTCTGACCATCCACTTCTGGTCCGAACAGGAGTTTGGGTTGATCGTCGGTAAGGTTTACAGTATCTGAATGATTCTTCGATCCAACAGTTAAGTCCTTTGTGCCTATATCAGGTTCAATGGTCAGTGCTTTGATCACCTGTGAATGGTAAGCGTCTTTGCTCATCAACTCGGAAAGGGGAATGGGAATTTTTACTTTGGTTAATTCCCCTTCGAGGCTGAAAGGTGTAGGTGCTCTTCTTTGGCTCAGCAATTCTGATTTGTCCACCACAATCTTCTGGCCAAAAGTATTTGGTGGGTTAGATGATGAAAACTCAGTCTGCAATGATCTTTTTGGAATAGTAAGGTTTCTTTTTGTTGGAACTTCAGCATTACCTTTCTCAGGGCTCTTCTCGGCAGAAGGCTCAAGGGATTTTTGGGTTTCGACTATTTTCTTCGTTTCGGTCACCTTTTTGGGAGAACTTTCGTCTGTCTTTTTACTTCACAGATTGTACTGTCGATGCACCTCCATAATGGAATTTTCAA
This sequence comes from Picea engelmannii, assembly GCA_009831015.1. Lineage (NCBI taxonomy): Eukaryota > Viridiplantae > Streptophyta > Pinopsida > Pinales > Pinaceae > Picea > Picea engelmannii. The sequence continues at coordinate 308,221 of ML794383.1, forward strand.
ATGCATGTTGTTTGGTATCTTCAGCTTCTTTTCTTACCTTGGTCTGAGAAAGAAGAAAAAGTTCTTGTTCCTCCTGGGTGAGGAAAATTGCTTCGTTATCATGAATTCCCATGAGGTTTATGTGAGTATCCTCTAGTTATTCAATTACTTCTTCTCCTTCATCGGCATAATTTTCTTGTAGGGGTGATCTGATCTGTTGATCAGGACCTCTCTATTCCCTTTGATCCCTAAGATCTCTCTGCCTAATTTGAGGAGGGTTTCTTCTAAAGTTAGGATTCTGAATTTGAGGAGCTGGTGGGTTGTCTCTAGGAGGGTTTCTTTCGGATACAGTAAGTCTCTCCATCATTCTTTCCATTTCTCTAGCCAAGGAATCCAATTTGGAATCAAAATTTGATGTGGAAGGTTCCTCTTTGATTGTGACTCTCCTCTCTGTCCTTTGCCATGCCCTTTTTTCCAATAGATTGGCCTCTACACTTATCGCACTTTCTGCATGTCCTCCAGGGTGGTGGAGTTTCTCTCCCTTAACTGATACGACATATCGGCGTCGAAACCATCAGGGAATTTTATCAATGCCAAACCTTGTGGAGGTTTAATATCAGTTGGGATTGCATTGTACAGGTTATTGAAATGGGTGCAGTAATCTTGTACTGTCTCACCTTGATTTCTTCTGATCTTTTCATATTCTGACAAGATTTGGAGAGGGTTTTTCTTTACCTCCCATCTTTCTAGAAAACTTCTTTGAAGCGCGGTAAGGTCGAGCACTGAGGTAGCACGTAAACCTTTATACCATTTCTTAACGTCACCTGTCAAACTTTGCGCAAACAATCTCATTTGAACGTCAACCTCATCTACTTCCTGCAGGTCAAAATAATCATTCATTTTATCAAGGTGTTGTTGGGTGCTCAAGGGTCATGTTCCATAGAACTGTGGAAGTATCGTTTGATAGTCCTGGGCCATAGCATGAAGGGGTACAGCCAACACCAAGGGAGCATATCTGGCTGCCATGATAGGTGGAGGAGGTGGGACGACAACCTAGATGATAGGTGAGGTGGTGACAGAAGACCAGGATGAGGAGGGGCTAGCTAGCACAGAGTGAGTGGTTTTAGGCTTAGGAGTGGGAGATAGAACTTCAGGAGTCTGGGGTGCAAGACAATTGGGTCCAACACGGTTTCAGCCACAAAGCTATAAGATTTCGTTCTAAACAGGCTTTGTTCGAAATGGATGTCAAAGTCAAGATCCTGAAGGGAAACAAGCTCCTATGGAAGAGAAGGGGACTTATGAAGGGGATTATGACTTATGGAACCTTCAGCAATGGTATTTTTACTGAGTAACTGTTCTGGATTATCAGTTGCTATTGCAAGTTCTGGGTCTAGGTGAGATCGAGTATAAACTCTTTTGGGGGGGAGATTTCTTTTTTATTTTTATATATATACTTTTTAGTTTTACGAATTCGAAAATAATATATGCAGGTTTTTAACAACCTATAAACATTACTTCTTTCTCATATTTGCAATATTTCAGAAGCAAACTTTTCTTCCAGGGAAAAGAAGACGTGAGGTTAAAATTTGTTCATTTCTTTCCCCAGTATGGTCGCCACTATGTTAACGCTCTGTAAATTTCCTAGAGGTTGTCAAAAAAGAAGAAATATACGGGAGGTAACTTTATCCAACCACTTCGAAGCTGGGATCTAGCCCTACCATCTTCAGAGAGGGATCTCTCTATATGATTTAGATATGTTTCAAATTTAAAATATTAGGCTAGGTAAATAAAATATGTTTGTTTTGTTTTTTGTAGTTTTCGTTGGGTTGGCTAAGGGAGCTTTACACATCCAATGGGCTATGGGGTCTGTATCATGAAATGAAATCTAACCAGAAAACAAAGAAACCTTTCACAGGGAGAGATAATGTAATTGTTGGATTCTTTTAGCATCATAAATGAGGAATAGCAAAAAAGGTGAGAATGTCAATTACAACAAAGAAGCTATTAAGAATTTATTTATCGTAAAATCAGAAGATGAAACACTAAAATCTTTAAAGTCGGAAATAGGGTATACAGAGATAAATCCTGCAACGTTCGTTACTTTCAAAGATTAGGTTTAGAAAATAGTGTGATAACTGAGCAAGAATAACATTTAACTTAGAAAGGAAAACATCACCAGTGAATACACACAGGAATACTGCGAAAATGCCTCTTTGTATTAATGGAAGATCTCTTGAAAAATATTATAGTCTGATAACTCGTAGGGCATAAAGATCAACCCTCAATACTTCGAAAAGTGAAGTATTTATAACCCAAAATTACAAACGATCATGTCATTAAAGATCAGGATGTGGTAAATCTATTTTTAGCTTAACTAACTTAACAATTTACAAAAATCTAGGAAACTATCTGATGATGTGTCGAAACTTCATGTTGTTTTCTAGGTGAACCGTTGGTGAGGCTTCTGCATGACCTCGTCTGACTGGATAGCTGACTGGGTTGGGACATCTCATCGACTACTCGATCAAGTCACAAATCTCTTCCCATCGAAGATGATTGGGAACGCTGACTTTGAGTAATCTTCGGTAGACTTCATCCATCTCTGTGTACTTGTCAAAAGTAGGCTTGGTGATGAAGATGTATCGGATCACATGTTGTATGTTGATGTCCAACTGTAGTGCATCTAGGAATGCCTTTCCTGTGATACTGCCTTGAATTCCTAAAAATTTCGAACTATCCTTAGCCACATCGGCTAGTCTCTTTTTGTAATCAGGGAGCGTCGTTAATTTGTCATTTATCACCTTCAAACCAGGAAGACCTTTCTTCTGTAGAGCCTCGATATTGCTGAAAAACCTTTGTACCCCTAGGTCCATAGCCTTTACCTTTTCTTCAAGTTGTAGCATCAGTCCTCTCTTGGCCAAAACTCTCTTGACCTCAAGGATGGTCTTCGTTCTATCCTCAATTCTCATCTCTTCCAACTCCTCTCTGGTTTTAGAATTCAGGAATTTGATGATTTCATTAGCCTGTGTGGGCATCTCTCCCAGTTTTGATCTACTTCTTGATGGCTTGTTTACTTCTCTGCACCAATTCATTTTTATCAAGCATAATCTGTATCATTGGCCATATTTCATTCATAGACTTGGTGATGTTTGTCCAGACACTTTCTTTGACTTTGGCCAGTGTTTTTCCTGCCACTATTTGCTTCTGAAGCTGTTGTAACTCTTGTTTGAGATGGTCTGACACTCATTTTTCCTTGGAGTAGCTGGTTTGCTAAGAATATTTGAGTTCCAAAAGGTTCTCAATCTCCTTTTTTATCCTGGGGGATAGGTGCTCTGCTTTGGCTCAACAATTCTGATTTGTCCACCACAATATTCTGGCCAGAAGGATTTGGTGGGTTAGTTGATGAAAACTTAGTCTGCGATGATATTTTCAGAATAGTAAGGTTTCTTTTTGCTGGAACTTCAACATTACCTTTCTCAGGGATCTTCTCAGTAGAAGCCTCAAGGGCTTTTTGGGTTTCGACTATCTTCTTCATTCCGGTCACCTTTTGGGAGAACTTCCATCTGTCTTTTTACTTCGCAGATTGTACTATTGGTGCACCTCCATAATGGAATTTTCAAATGCCTGCTATTTGGTATCCTCAACTTCTTCTCTCACCTTGGTCTAAGAAAGAAGAAAAAGTTCATGTTCCTCCTGGGTGAGGAAAATTGCTTCGTTATCGTGAATTCCCATGAGGTTTATGTGAGTATCCTCCAATTCTTCAATTACTGCTTCCACTTCATCATCATAATTTTTTTGTAGGGGCGGTTTGATCTATTGATCAAGACCTCTCTATTCCCTTTGATCCCTAGGATCTCTCTGCCTGATTTGAGGAGGGTTTCTTCTGAAGTTAGGATTCTGAATTTGAGGAGCTGGTGGGTTGTCTCTAGGAGGGTTTCTTTCAGATACAGTAAGTCTCTCCATCATTCTTTCTATTTATCTAGCCAAGGAATCCAATTTGGAATCGAAATTTGATGTGGAAGGTTCCTCTTTTATTGTGACTCTCCTCTATGTCCTTTGTCTTGCCCTTTTTGCCAACAAGTTGGCCTCTACACTTATCTCACTTTTCTACATGTCCTCCAGGGTGGTGGAGTTTCTCTCCCTTAACTGATATGACATATCGGCGTCAAAACCATCAGGGAATTTTATCAATGCCAAACCTTGTGGAGGTTTAATATCGGTTGTGATTGCATTGTACAGGTTATTGAAATGGGTGCAGTAATCTTGTACTGTCTCACCTTGATTTCTTCTGATGTTTTCGTATTCTGACAAGATTTGGAGAGGGTTTTTCTTTACCTCCCATATGTCTAGAAAAAATCTTTGAAACGCGGTAAGGTCGAGCATTGAGGCAGCACATAAACCTTTATACCATTTCTTAATGTCACCTGTCAAATTTTACACAAATAATCTCATTTGAACGTCAGCCTCATCTACTTCCTATAGGTCAAAATAATCATTCATTTTATCAAGGTGTTGTTGGGCGCTCAAGGGAACTGTTCCATCAAACTGTGGAAGTCTTCTTTGATAGTCATGGGCCATAGCATGAAGGGGTACGGCCAACACCAAGGGAGCATAACTGGCTGCCATGATAGGTGGAGGAGGCGGGATGAAAACCTGGATGATAGGTGAGGTGGTGACAGAAGACGAGGATGAGGAGGGGCTATCTGGCACAGAGTGAGTGGTTTGAGGCTTAGCAGTGGGAGATAGAACTTCAGGAGTCTAGGGTTGCAATATGGTTGGGTCCAACACGGTTTCATCCACAAAGCTATCTGATTTCATTCTAAACAGTATTTGTTCGAAACGGATGTCAAAGTCAAGATCCTAAAGGGAAACAAGCTCCTATGGAAGAGAAGGGGACTTCTGAAAGGGATTATGACTTACGAAACCTTCAGCAATGGTCTTTTTCTTGAGTAATTGTTATGGATTATTAGTTGCTATCGCAGGTTCTGGGTCTGGGTGAGATCGAGTATAAACTCTTTTGGGGGCCAGATTTCTTTTTTATTTTTATATATATACTTTTTAGTTTTACGAATCCGAAAATAATATATGCAAGTTTTTAACAACCTCTAAACATTACTTCTTTCTCAGATTTGCAATATTTCAGAAGCAAACTTTTCTTCCAGGGAAAAGAAGACGTGAGGTTAAAATTTGTTCAGTTATTTCCCCAGTATGGTCGCCACTATGTTAACGCTCTGTAAATTTCCTAGAGGTTGTCAAAAAAGAAGAAATCTATGGGAGGTAACTTTATCCAACCACTTCGAAGCTGGGATCTAGCCCTACCAGCTTCATAGAGGGATCTCTCTATATGATTTAGATATGTTTCAAATTTAAAATATTAGGCTAGGTAAATAAAATATGTTTGTTTTGTTTGTTGTAGTTTTCATTGGGTTGGCTGAGAGAGCTTTACACATCCATTGGGCTATGGGTTCTGTATCATGAAATGAAATCTAACCAAAAAACAAAGAAACCTTTCACAGGGTGAGATAATGTAATCGCTGGATTCTTTTAGCAGCATAAATGAGGAATAGCAGAAAAGGTGAGAATGTCAATTACAACAAAGAAGCTATTAAGAATTTATTTATCATAAAATCAGAAGATGAAATACTAAAATCTTTAAAGTCAGAAACAGGGTATACAAAGATAAATCCTACAACGTTCGTTACTTTAAAAGATTAGATTTAGAAAACAGTGTGATAATTGAGCAAGAATAACATTTAACTTAGAAAGGAAAACATCACCAGTGAATACACACAGGAATCCTATGAAAATGCCTCTTTGTATTAATGGAAGATCTCTTGAAAAATATTACAGTCTGATAACTCGCAGGGCATAAAGATCAACCCTCAACACTTCGAAAAGTGAAGTATTTATAACCCAAAATTACAAATTATCCTGTCATTAAAGATCAGGACGTGGTAAATCGATTTTTAGCTTAACTAACTGAACAATTTACAAAAATCTAGGAAGTTATTTGATGATGTGTTGAAACTTCATGTTGTTTTCTGGGTGAACAATTGGTGAGGCTTCTACATGACCTCATCTGACTGGATAGCTGACTGGGCTAGGATAGCTCATCGACTACTCGATCAAGTCACAAATCTCTTCCCATCGAAGATGACTGGGAACGTTGACTTTGATTAATCTTTGGTAAACTTCATCCATCTCTGTGTACTTGGAAAAAGTAGGCTTGGTGATGAAGATGTATCGGATCTCATGTTGTATGCTGATGTCCAACTGTAGTGCATCTAGGAATGCCTTTCCCATGATACTTCCTTGAATTCCTGAAAATTTCGAACTATCCTTAGCCACATCGGCTAGTCTCTTTTTGTAATCGGGGAGCGTCATCAATTTGTCATTTATCACCTTCAAACCAGGAAGACCTTTCTTCTGTAGAGCCTCGATCTTGCCAAAAAACCTTTGTACCCCTAGGTCCATAGCCTGAACCTTTTCTTCAAGCTGTAGCATCAATCCTCTCTTGTTCAAAACTCTCTTGACCTCAAGGATGGTCTTCGTTCTATCCTCAATTCTCAGCTCTTCGAGCTCCTCTCTGGTTTTAGAATTCAGGAATTTGATGATTTCATTAGCCTGTGTGGGAATCTCTCCTGGTTCTGATCTAATCTTCTCGATGGCTTGTTTACTTCTCTGCACCAATTCATTTTTCTCAAACATAATCTGTATCATTGGCCATATTTCATTCATAGACTTGGTGATGTATGTCCAGACACTTTCTTTGACTTCGACCAATGTTTTGACTGCCACTGTTTTCTTCCAAAGCTGTTGTAACTCTTGTTTGAGCTGGTTTGACACTCGTTTTTCCTTGGAGTAGCTAGTTTGATAAGAATATTTGAGTTCCTGAAGGTTCTCAATCTCCTTTTTGAGCCTGCTAATCTATGTCTCCTGCAGATTCATCTCTTCCATAGATTTAGCCAATTCAATCGTCTTTTCCAGAGATGTCATTGGATTTGTCGATGGAACTTATGCTAGTGACGTTGTGCTCACCCCTGAGAGTGGAACTGCACTCAATGGAATGACTTCCATGGGTTTTGACTGTTCTTTCTCTTTCACTAGATTCTCCATTTCAGCTTCCATTTCCTTCAATTGTGCATTCTGCTCCATGATCAACTTAAGCATTTCATCTTTTTCTCCTTTTGTCTCTGCTATTTCCCTTGCCTACAAGTCTACTGTTGGTGGTAGTTTCAATTATTTCCTCAAAGACGTTATGTCGACATTTTTCTTCTTGATCATCTCCTTGACTGCTTTCACATTCGAGGGATCATACCTGATCTTAAGGACTAGTTCCTCCAACGTCTTGATCTTGTTATCCTTGGAAAAGAATGATATTTTCTCCAACTTCAACTGCATCTGGATGTTATTCAGAGAAACTTGTAACCTAGAGGCAGTAGTGGAAGAATGTGCCAATGTGGAGAAAACCATTTCTCCATTTTTCCTATGCAGATCCATTTGATCAGCTGGATGCACATCCTTAGTCTGGAATTCAAAAGTTTCCCTTTTGTAATCGGTGATTACCTTTGGGGTTGGCACCTGTGCTTGGAGAAATTCCATGTGCATTATGCCCTTCTCAATGTCAAATGTCGATAGCAACCTGTGTTTTGCAGTCGACGTCTACTTCCAGAACTGGGCGTATGTGCTGCTAGTTAGAGTCTGATTCTTTTTCTTGATCAAATCATATTTCTCAACGATACTCAGCTTCGGTCATGTCTTGCATGGATGGTTGATTGGTGGAGTATATGTAGGCTTCTTTGGTAATACTAAGGTTATGATCTGATTGTTGCTTGTACTGAGGAGCGATCGATCAACCTTCGTCATTATAGTGGATGGAAACACCTTTTCTCCAGTCAGGTCAGGAGTCGGATTGGTTTTTGGCCTCTTCGTATGCAGTCGAAATTCTTCTAATGATACTTCAGTGACAGGAGGTGACAGATCCTGCCTAGGACTTTTCTCCTTTGGAGCCTGTGGGGTGGTCATCTATGATACAGTGACAAGGAGGTCCTGTGGTATTTGGCTCCCATTCCGTCTGGTTGGAAAATTTTTCTACCTCAGACCTAGATATGTGAACATACGGGATATTCTTATTTTTTATCCTCATATCTGAAATTATCCCTCACGGATCATAGTGCCATGTGAAACTGACAAGGAATTTCATTTCCCTTAGCAGTTTGTCTTCTTCCTCCCCAGCACCTCGACTATTGCAGATGAGAGACCCAATCTGCCCTTTGATTCTGAGTTGTTGCTTCTTATTCAAAGACACAAAATGTATATCGTCTGAGTTTATCATCTACCTTATGTATTCCAGGGAAAATATTATGACAGGTAAGTACTTGGGTAGTTTATATGGGGCCAACTTTCACCCATAGACTCTAATCTCGATGTGATTTTGGTACAGGTACCAATGACCAGTCTTTGTATGGTCCGAGAGATGTAGGATCCTCTGAACTTCGTCATTAATTCTGGGTTCGGGTTGGCTGTTGAGCATACTCACCACTGGGTGGTAGAACTGCTTGAAACTGGATTCCATGGAGTTATGTCTGAGCAGAGAAGTCCATGTTGTTACTGCCTGGGGTCTACCATATTCGTCCATCTTCTGCATAGAAAAAGCAAATTTGTCCGCTTGGAAGAAAATGAATAGGTATGCCAGTATTGAAGAATACCGAAACATGCCTTCTGTGGTGAAATTTATGAATTTCTCATGAATGTTGTCCGCAAGGAACGTGCTGAAATCGAACTGTGTAGTGGGTTTATCATCGGTGGAGAAAATAGAAATAAATCCCAAAATAGGTTCATCTACCCACTGATCTGAAAAATAACCGAGAAAGGTGCATAGAGACATGATAACCTGGTTTCCTTTTGTTGAGAACATGAAGGAAGGATAAGGGGGGTTTGTAGTGGGGAGATGAGCGGATTGTGGAAGAAAAAGCTCAAAAATATGAGCTCTTTGAGGAAATGACGGCTTCTGGTATAACTTTGTGATGATCTCGAGGTTAAAAGGTGAGGTGGAGTCGGCTCGGGATATTTGCATCATTTGGTCGATGGTTTATGGCGTGATGAGTAAAATAATTTCCCCGGACGAGGATACGATGGCTCTTTTCTCGAGGATATAGTGGGCTTGGCACTTGAGGGTGAACTCTGGGAAATGGTGAATCTGGGGGAAAATATACAAGGGTAGGTTGGACTCCCAGAGTCCAATTTCATCACTCTGGTCTAGGAAAACTTCTTTAAGCCATGACTGTAGGTCTATGAAGTCGAAATTGCATTTTGTGTCTGCGATTAAGTAGTCTTTGTCGGCCAGAGGAATCCTGTCGAGGTCGACAGGAGGTGGGAGAAACGGATTCTCCTCACCTTCTGTTCATTTTGACTTTGGTGCCATTACTATAACAATACCTAAAAAATAAAACAAAGTTAGTGGGCACAACTATAGATGTGGTTGACTAACTGCAACGGAGAGGAAAACAGGGTAAATTTTCTGGTGCGATGAGTGGGTAAATGGTGAAGGAATGAAGGGTGAGGGTAGTTTTGAGTAAACGGGTATCTGTTGGGCATAGGAGACAGGTCAGTTGGTTAACAGATAAGTTATCCAGTAATAAATGGCCAACGGATCATTTAGAATGTGAGATGGCAAGTGAAAACGACTAATTCATACGGATGAGTGACATCGCAGTTACCGATTGGGGGAAAAAAACATTGTGAAAGGACTTGCCACAGGTGAACAAGGGAGAAGGACTGAGGGAGTTATGGGATGTGTATCTTATGGAAAGGTGGATAATGACATCATTAGGTGATGAGGTATGTCAAACAGTAAGAGGCGGTGGGATTCGGGACCAGTAGATTCATGCCATGTATAGATAGGGAGCCTGCCAGAGTAAAATTCCATTCCGGACCCCCCCCACCGTTAAAGGTAGATCAGTCAGGGGGGTTTGAAAAATACCTTGAACCATTGATCTGCATGCTTTCCTTTTGATCGCAGATCTGTGCATGCTCTTTAACACACATTCCAGACCCCCCTCCCTCTATTAAACGTAGAACGGATGGGGGGTCTGGAATCCAATACAGACCGTAGATCTAGGCACCGAAACTTGGGCCGTCCATATGCGTGCATACATTATCTTAGATTCTAGACCCCCGCCCCCCATCGTTAAAGGTAGAATGGTCGGGGGGGTCCGGAAAGACTTGTCCACCGTTGATCTGGGTGCGGACATCTGAGCCATTGATACATGAGCGGTGCATAAATGCGAGCGTGAAAGAATATGTGCCCAAAGAACTTAGGATAAGTGCATACCGTGGGTTTTCCCAAGCTTTCACATTTTTATGTCACCAAGGGGTTAGACAAACAACCTTTTAAGCATCCAAGACATGGTCCAACATTGATCATCAAGATGGTTTTATTGAAATAAGGCAAACTACCCTATGTTCTAACCTAATTTCCTATGACAACTAGCCCAGATTAAACTATTGGACTAAGAACTTACTCTATCTTGGGGCTATCTGACCAAGATTAGGCAGTCTAGCCAGATTTATTACTAACTAACCTAGATCACTTGGCTAAGATTAAACAGTTTAGCCAAGATTATTCACTATTCCTATCAACACCAATTTAAAAGAACTTGGCCATGCTTGAAAGGTATAGACCAAGTCATTGTTATTGCATGGGGCTCTAATTGAAATTCTTTTATGCCCTCTTTTATTCTTTTTCTTTCTTTTTCTTTTCTTTCTTTTCTTTTTCTTTTTTCTTTTTCTTTCTTTTCTCAAATTATTTGCAGAATGAAAAATCATTTGACAAACAAAAACACTAAAGAGATAACATTTCAGTCATCAGTTGATCCTATGAATTATAGGGTTATAACACTCTGTTTCGGAGGCAATTTGCACCTCTTCCATTTCTATGCTCGGTTGTCCTCACACTCGTTGAACTCTGCACACACAACGTCCAGTCAATCGAAGTTTTTCAAGCCTTAAACCCTTAATAAAAACCACAACATTCATTAACCAACATGAATAAGAAAACGTTTCAAATTCACTAAGTTTTCTGAGCCCTACTTGGCTCTGCAAATTTTTAGGACTTTGGGACTTCGGTTTTCAGGGTTTTTTTCCATGAGGATCCAACAATTAAATCCTCGAAAGTTCTTATGTCCTTCAAAAATTTTGGGATTTTGGAACTTCGGGTTTTCGGGTCTTCGGTACCCGAGAGTTCATGATGCAGTGACTCCCAACACCATGTCACTCCAACTCCTGAATTCTGAAATTTCAATTTACTTTACTCTCCTGGCCCACAGCACAGTTGTTGCCCTTAACCATGGTGGCGCGTGGTACGTTCAGGAGGGTCCACACCACCTTCTGTGACGTCATCAGGTCCCACCATTCTCGCTTGTCTTCTCGACTCACTGGCACGTGGTACACACCCATGTGTCCACATCCATTCCAAGGAAATCCAATGGTTAGACTTCTCTCAGATCTACGGCGCAGATATTTTTGGCGTTTCGGGGTTTTGGGCATTGGGAGTTCATGTATCCACACATCTCGAACTTTCGTTTGCCGAAATTCCAAAATTACTGTCTACCCTTCCACTTGATCAAATGGTCAAGTTCCTCTCTTACGATCTATGGTGTAGATCGTTTTGGAATTTCGGGTTTCGCTATTTCACAACTTGCGAAAATAGGGTTCTTCCCCTTTGGTTTACTCGGTGCTGAAATGTTGCCCGGCAACCACGTGTCCCCCCAATGGATGGTCTTGATGAATTTCGAGATTTCGCGTATTGTGATTTCCGCATTCCTGCGCAACTCGAAAGGGTGTTTTAATCCTTACGCATGCTTTCCAGATCTGACAATCACGAGGGTTCTCCTTTTCCCCAAACAGATCCTATGGCTCCAACACTTCTGGTGTGGAGTCCTCTCTCCCTGTGGCCATATACCACACCGGTTGTGGTTTCATAACACCACTACACTTCCTGAGCTTTGTAAGCACATTCAAGTAACTCCTTGACATTCAGGAGCATTCAAAGGTCTGAAATTGGTCCTCTAGACACAATTTCTCCTCAAAACCTCGGTCCAAAGACCACTCAACTGGCCCATCTAGGCTCAACATCAAAACCTTGGTTCTGATACCATTATGTAACACTCTTTCATACTGTAATGCTCTGATACCAAACTGTAATGCCCCCATTCCGGGCCAGGTAGGTGCTACTTCACGGAATAACAATCTCATACTTAATTCTATATATAAGACATGCATTTAAGCAAATGAAACACATTTAAACTCAGATTAACCATAAGAATTACTGCTATTATAAATATTCAATGGCTTTAACATGAATTCGTATGCACAGCAAAATACATGATAAATATAAATACACAGACATGCAAAAAAGTAATCAAGACATCATCTGGTACTTATCTTTGAAACAGGGGTAATTCCACCAACCAGGTGTAGGCCTTCCACGAACCTCCTAGCCTTAGACCACATTGCTCATCAAGATCAGCAGTGGGTCACCCCCAAGTTGGGACTAAGCTCCACCCCCAAGGCAAGGAATCCTAGGCTAGGCTGAGGGTACAGGGAAAATGCACAGTCACAAGGAAGGAATTTTCTCCCAAGAACCACTCATACTCACTGCCCACATACTCTCCTTCCCCACATGCTTGTTCCACCCTAGAAGTATACACCTTCTTTGTCATCTAGACAATCCTTCGGCTGCTAACCTCCCTTGCCTTGGGTTTCAGCAACAGAGAGAACCGGAAGTTTCTGAGCTCTGTGGCAGCTACAGGGTTCCTTCCAGGAGTTCTCTCCTTCCTCTGCGCACTCTCTCACCTGGAGAGAGTCACTCATAGGCCAAGCAACTTTTTCTTCCAACTTTAACCACCTCTCTCACCTGGAGAGAGTGTTGTACAAACTTCCCAACAAGCCACATAGGATCAAACACTACACGTCCACCACAATCAACGGGAATCCAGAAACGAACACCCCAGGGCAGCTACAGATAGGTGCAACAACATAACCAGGCTTAGCAGGGATGGGACACTTTCGTTTTATCAATATGGCAACATGGGATAGACTCACACTCTGAATTCTCAAGGATGTGTGACGAATTTTCCATGCAGGGGTCGATTCAGACTCCACGGTTTAGAACAGAGAAGGGGTGTACCGGCTTTCTAGAACAACCACGGACTTTTTCCCAAAATCAACACAGGCTTTTGATTCAGGGGATGTATGGTTTAGAAGATGCACGAGGTCTCTTGCAGAGGTCGGACCGGTTCATGCTCAGACAGTCGGGAAGAATGGGGGAGGAACCCCCAACACGTCTCATCTCAGCCATTTTATTTGCATGCACCTAGGTTGACACTTGTCACCCATGCAACTGCATGCATTCCTTCAGCATGTGTTCCTTCCATTTGGAAGTTGCTTGTCCTTCCAAAAAGAACTTAGGATAAAACATATCATTCACATGTCTCTTTGAATAATATTAAAATATTATTCCCAAGACTTGAGCCCCTAGGATCCACACTTAGCCCCCTTTTCCCACCTTTCAGCCCCTGATCCCTTGCCCACTCTGTGGAAGCTTGGTCCCCCATCACTCATTCATCATGGTCGGTCTGCACGCGATGGTGTTTATATTTTATTAATGTTCTGCATTGATACATGTACAAAATCAAGCTCTTGGCCTTCAACCCTTAGGCTCTCTGACCTAACAATCACATAAGCCCACTAGCTTATATAAACTTGGCTCACCAACCTATAAAACATTTGTACAACTCATTTCGTAAAAAAGATTTACAACTGGGCTCGGCCTTGGGGACATTACAAGGGAGGTCTCTTTGGTCGAGGTTGTACTATCCCTTGCCCAATCCAGTTAAAGAACCCATATTGGAACAACTAGTTCAATTCCTAGGGATCAACATCAAAATGAATGGAGAATCTAGGCCCTCTAGTCCCTCTATTCCAGTTTCCTCTTCCTTTATTATTTCTTCCATGACTGCCCCTATTGAAGAAACTCATCCTGTAGTAGCAATTATGTTAAAGTTTCTTTCTTAATCTATTATTATTAATCTTCATTATAACAATAGCATAATAAAAATCTTACTAAAAGAAACAAAATCACAAAGTACACAAGCATTTATCCTGGGCAACCCTCAAGGGGGAAGAAAACCCAGCAAAACTTCTTTAATATAGATTCAATAACCAAGTACAGTGTCTCTCACAAGAGAGATCTCACCAAACAGAAGGTCCACCAGAAACCCTAACCAGAAAAAAGTAGCACACCACTTAGACCAAGAAAGTCCTTCACCAAGATAACCTTCACCTTTACTGAACTCTTCCTTGTAGTTTTGTCACTTCTCCTTGTAGTTGCATCACTCTCAAACTTGCGCACTTGATAGAGAGATCTTGATAAGTGTGTGTGCAAATGAGGTGTTATGCATCTTATAAATACAAGTTGTGCCCCCCCAATAATTAGGTCAAGGCCGACCTATCCACTTTACCTTTTTAATTTACATTTGTCTTGTCTAAGAATAATAGGGCCGACTTGTCAATATATATATATATATATATATATATATATATATATATATATATATATATATATA
>ML794383.1:323018-340635 GCA_009831015.1 Picea engelmannii
CCATATCCACGAAAGGGGATACGAATATTATTTGCAGTTACAAAATATTTTAACACTCCCTCTAAGCAAGAAGGATATTCTTTATATTTTGACACATCATTGGATGTCATCATCAACTGAACAATATTATCTGGGCAATATCATCAACTGGATAATCATCATCAACTGGACAATAGCATCAATTGGATAAATTCATAAACTAGGCAACATCATCAACTAGGCAACAAGAGGCATCAATATAATCCACTTGGTCATCTGGCATCACGATCACTGATTGGTTCTCCATGAATCCATATTAAAGAAGTTGTGTTCTATTTATCTTCACACAGAATATACTCTTTATTTCTTTCATCTTCATGTAGAAGATACTCTCTCTTATATTCACACAGAAAATATATTATCTTCACACAGAAGATATTCTATGAGCTTTGCCATTCCTTTTATGTTCTCCCTTCTCTTGTAGTCATCTATCTCACCCATCCACTAGGGAGGACTACTACCATAGCTTCACTCCTAGTCATCCCACATGAACTAGAGAAGCTAATATGATAGCCTGGGCAAGACTAGACTCCTTTTCCATGATCCACGCAGGATCACGACACAAACCTCAAGAGCCAACTAACCATTCCACATGGTCAAGGTTTGTGTTCCAAGATGTTCAATCATTGGCCAGAGGATAGCATCTGCCCATTTCCCCTTGGAGAAACATCCACACTAGTCTCTACGAGGGTGGTCACACCCCTCTCTATGAGGGTATTCTAGCATGCCCCTAGAGTATCCAAAACTCAACACTTGGACAAAGGCCAACCTTGGAAAATTTCTCATTCCCCTTCTCCATGAAGGTCTCTTCCTTCTCTACGAAGGTCTCTTCTCTTTTCCTTCTCTATGAAGGTCTACCTGTGGGATTGCTCATTCCTTCTCTACGAAGGTCTAGATATGGAATCTAAAAAAACTCTTGTGGTCCAAAATATTTACATGGTATAATACCATGCTACCTATATGTTGGGCATCATCCATCTACTAGATAACTTTCATCTTGATCAAAATATCTCATTACTCATCCACTGAGTAAATTGTTCCATGGACCATTTCTTTCCTAACTGCACCAAATCATGATCCTCTATTTCGAACATGGAGACATAGCTCCTGCTTGCATCAAACTAAGAGATTCTTTAACTGTGTAACATCTGATAATCATCATCCTTGAAGTTCTCTTCTGTAATATCATGGGTGCCTTCTTGAGTTCGAAAATTTCTTTCTTTCTGAATTCATACTGGATCAACCTGCTCCCTCTGCATCTATAAGAATGGTACTGGAGCAACCTGCAGTTGCCTGCATATCATCAAATATATCTGAGTATCCATATTTCTCTTCATATTGAACATTTCTATTCTGCATCTTTAGGAGCCTCATGCTCCTATATGAATAATGGATACTGTCTGGTTCTTACTGATTGTCACCATATCATAAGTCCTTCTCATGTTGTCTAACTTTTGCAAGTCAAGGCATAAGTTCTTTCTTCCAAGACCTGTAATCTTACTTACAGTATGCTTTCTGAGATATGTCACTTAGCGAATCAGTCAGTAACAATAAGAAGTAATCAAATAAAACCGTATCATGATTTCTATCAGAGTAGTACATATCTTTTCTTAAGAAAAACTTGTTCAACCATGTACATATCTGAAACCCTAATCATGAATAATGCTTTTGAACTCTTTTTCACTCTAGCTATGAAATTACCAAATTTTCCCTTACTATCATAGCTAAACACATACCTTTGTCACTCTCATGAGTGACCATACCTGAAATAAATATTTTATCTCTTTATTTGTCCTCTTCTTTGATACTTCCTTCATAATTCTGCATAGACACTGAAGTAAAACGAGGTTAATTAACATTCTCACAAAAATCTAACTTGTAATGAGAAAGTATCAAAGAAACAAAATCATAGCATAATAAAAATCTTACTAAAAGAAACAAAATCATAGAGTACACAAGCATTTATCCTGGGAAACCCTCAAGGGGAAGAAAACCCAATAAAACTTCTTTAATATAGATTCAATAACCAAGTACATTGTCTCTCACAAGAGAGATCTCACCAAACAAAAGATCCACCAGAAACCCTAACCAGAACAGAGTAGCGCACCACTTAGACCAAGAAAGTCCTTCACCAAGATAACCTTCACCTTTACTGAGATACTCTTCCTTGTAGATGCATCACTTCTCCTTGTAGTTGTGTCACTCTTAGACTTGTGCACTTGATAGAGAGAGCTTGATGAGTGTGTGTACAAATGTGATGCTAGGCCTTTTATGAATACAAGTTGTGCCCCCCCAATAATTAGGTCAGGGCCGACATTTCCACTTTACCTTTTTAATTTACATTTGTCTTGTCTAGGCACAATAGGACCGACTTGTCAATATATATATTTAATATTTTTCTTTATCCACAAAAGGGGATACGAATATTCTTTGCAGTTACACAATATTTTAACAAATTCATCAGTAACTAAGCCCTTAATAGAAAATACATGACATTTTTCTTGCATGAAAAAATAATTGGCTCAAAAATTAACATGAGATGCATGCAAATCCATCCATAAAAAACTATTCAATAATTTCCAAGTGAGCAGGGGGTGACAGGGTTCACGGAACATATGAATGGAGTGTAATGAGAGAAAGGTGGTATAATGAGGGGGAATAAACACATGAATACTGCTCAACAATTCATTAAATAATTTAACTGTGTAAAATATACCAAAAATATCAGTTGCCAACCATTGTTGTGTTATTTCTTTTGTCTTCGTTACACAAAGTTTTTAAATTTATTTTACAGAACATGGCTTGTTAAAATGAAATTGGGATTATGAGGAATGAGTGAAAAGTGGTAGCATGAGAGGGAATAAAATATGGATATTGTTCATATAAAAATAAATCAAACATAACTCTGTTCAAACCTCCATGATTCAATCAGCATTCACTTTTCAAAACCACCATTTAAAATGTAACTTATTTTACAGATCGCTTGATGCTTCCAAAAAAATAATTCATATGCCTAGACATAATCAATCATAGCATCCTTTGCATCTATATAATATTTATATAGAAGTCATAAGAACAAAATTTATATTTATATGATAAACATAATAACCATTTGAGCCACAACCATTCATATTCCAATGCTAAATCTATTTTCCTTTTAAAACCAATAGAAAATGCACAATGATCTCAGCCATTTATAACCAGTTCTTGTTCTTTAAAATCAGATAAGAATATGCATAGTATTAACCATGGTTTTCCCATTATTTACACACTATTCAACACAACCAAACTGGGCATTTAAACTCATAATCGGGCCCCCATCCATTTACACACAGGTGTCTCTTTTAAAAATATAATCAACATAGGGATTGAATTGAACAACATTCAACAATTAACATGCAAATCTAATCCCAAACCTCTCATAATTTCGCATGTAAAGACTTCTTTTTAAAATTGCCCAATCGAGAAACAAAACCAACTCGTGCCCATTAGACCAAACACACACAATGTTATTTTACCCTCGATTGGATTGATACGATATCAAGATCATAATCAGGTTTTAACACGGCAAATGGGAGTAAGAACAGATGGTTCAATCAAAGGAATAAGTCCTCGAAGACACAGACAGCTCGTGCCCTTTTCAAATTTACCAAATACATATAACCTTTAAAAATATTCTTGACAGTGAGGGTTATCAAATGACAGTCATCCACCTTCAACAGAGAACGAGAGGAAACGAATTCTTAAAATCATTGTAAAAAGAATGCCCAAGCACAACCCGTGGCCAACCAAAAGAATATATAAAGCTTCCATTAAAGTTATGGGTGATGTTAAACCCGATTGTGCAATGATTTCCATGCAACAACGATAATGAGGACAATGCCATGATAAATAATAGCTCGGGACTTGGCCAAGAGAAAGAAATAACTTTAAACAGTTCACATTGCAATCCAGAGGATCTAAAAACCAAACACAGAGATGAAAATGGAGTGGTAAAATTTAACAAAAAGGGTGGTTGTAAAACTTATGCACAAAGCTCAGAGCTTGCCAAATCAAAACCATAAGTTTCCACAGATAACCATACCCAAAAACTCAAGCCGACCGAGCATGCCTCTCTTTCTATTTATCCAATAAACTCATGCACAAGTTACACACAACAAAGTATATCCATTCCTCTTTTCCAAAACGCTTACCGTCAGAATATTCACCAGAAGAAACCATAAGCACATCACCAATACACAGTCCAAAAAGCTTAAGAAAAACAAAGACCTCAAGCAATTCTAAGTCAAAAATTGATTCATAATGTAGAGTAACCATCATGGATGGAAGAATAAGGAACCATACCTAGAAAATCTTGCTCGATGGAGAGATTTAGACTGTATCCTCTTTCACAACCAAAAATCGTGGAGCATCAACAACCACCAGAGCCCAAAAACAAAATGCAAGTATGGCTAGGGTGACGGGCCTTGAGGGTTGTTTGAGTGACGTGTAGTAAATTCTGTCACTTCTCCCCCCAACCTCATTCAATTTAGTGTACAATCCAACCAACCCACCATAACACTAAGCATTTAATCAACCACATATTCCATTTCCATATCACAAGTTGAATAGTGTGCCACCCTAAGTATTGTCAAACTCTTTTAAAAATAACCATGTTCTATAACGTTACCCCATATGCTTCACACATAACATTTAACAAAGAACATAAGTCTAGCAGCAAGGGTTTATGCACCCTCATTTTGTCACAATTACATATAACATTAGGGCTTGTACATAGTCATTTTACTTGAATGAGCCCAAACATTACCCCTTTTATTAAGGTCAATTTAAAACAATTAATCCATGTGTAATCGCAATATCCAAGCAAAACTTATAATGATCCTTTCATCCATAGGGAAGCCTTGGTATAATTTTCGAATGGTCATAAAAACCATCAACACCATGCAATAATTAACCAGTAGCTTATGTCACCAAAATATTTTAAACCATAATTTGAAACATTGACTTAAAAGATTGTGTTGGTATCATCACAATAGCAACAAAATATAAGTGCAACATATCCACCATAGCGCCACATGTCTACAAGGGGATCCCACCTACTAGTTTTTTTATTAATATAAATAATTAATAGAGCTTGGAAATCATTTGCGAGCAGTATTCATCATTGCAATTTTAAGCGTCAACAAACTGGCGACTCCATAGGGAAATCTGTTTCCAATATATTAATAACTCATATTGTGTGGTTTCATAGACCAAGTGAACATTAGATCAAGGAAATATACATCAAAATGATTATGCAACAGGGGGAAGTGAGCGTTTTAAGGGAGAAATGATTTGGGATTTTGGGAATAATTCATGGAAAGTGTTATGTATGAGGGGATTATTCATGTATGCATAACATTCGATTAATCATAGTGAAAGTGTTCTTTTCTTTAAAGAGAAAATTTTCGGGTATGCTCTTTTTGAATATTGGGCGGAGGGAAGAAAATGAAAGCATAATATAGGGATAAAAAACAATTAACTTATCTAACAACAGTAATGGAAGAAAATAGAAATTTCAATGATGTCTTCCAAGGAGAGACATCATGACAACTATGTAACCTGATTGTTATTGATTAACAAAAATTGCATAATAACATTGTTGTGGCAAAAAAATAGAAATGAAACAGTAGAAAGAAATAATAGCAAAGAAAAATCAAAACAATGAAACAAAACTATAATATAGGAGTTATTCCATACAACATTTAAACTTTCAATCTAGTTCCACATAGTGTTTTAAGTGGGAACCGTTGGTGCCATAGGAAAATAATCTCTCTTCCAAGTCCTTCAGAATATAAGAATTTGTGCCCAGGAAAAAAGCGATTTTAAAAGGACCCAACCATAACTTTTGAAACTTTGAATGCCTTCCTCTATCAGCGTGAGATGAATCCCACAACAAGACCTTCTCATTGACCCTAAATTTGACAGCTTTTGCACTTTTATTGAAATATTTCTTAACAGTTTGTTGTCTTCTCTTTATATTTTCCAAGGCAAACGTACTTTGTTCCTATAAATCCAATAGTGCATTTATCCTTTGAGGGATATTGGAAGAATTCAATTCTTCAATATGTAGCATCAGCCTTAAAGAAGAAAGTTCCAGCTCGGTAGGCAGAATGGCTTCTTGACCATAAACAAGATGAAAGTGGGTGCAACCAGTGCTCACCTTGGTGGTAGTGGGATCTACCCAAAGGTTGTAAGTGAGGAGAGTGTGCCATTGACAAGGATTATTTTTTATGAGCCTCTTGATAATTCTAACCAGATTTTTGTTGGTAGACTCAGCTTTGCCATTTCCTTGAGGGTAATAAGTTGATGAGGTAAAATTTTTAACTCCTAGTTTAGCTAGAAACTGAGTCAACTTAGCAGAAATAGAAGTGGGACCGTTGTATGTAATAATCTCTAAAGGAAGGCCAAATATGGAGAAAATATTAATTTCAAGGAAAGAAATAACCTGCTCATCCTGTGAATGCTTAAGTGGGACAACTTCAGTCCATTTCATAAAATAATATGTGGCTATCAAGATAAAAAATTGTCTTGTTGAAGATGGAGGATTAATAGGAACGATAAATTCCAAACCCCATTTTGAAAAAGAAAATTCAGGGAGGACAAGTTGTAAAGGAATAATAGAAATATGTTCTTTCCCTGTGAAGTTTTGGCACTTGCACAAGATCTTGAAATATTATAAGAATCACAAAACATTGAAGGCCAATAATACCCTTTCCTAATGATTTTAAAAGAAGTATTTTTAGTAGAAAAGTGGCCACCCACATGAATAACGGAATCTAAAGATCCATGGGTTTCTTTTAACAATTCATGTGCTTCCTCATTATTTACACAACGAAGTAATATACCATCAGCAAATCTCCTAAACAAGAAGTCTCCTAAAATGACATATCTGGAAGATTCAAGACGGAGCCTTCTCCTTTGATGAGTATTGAAGTCATCTGGACATCTCTGATTTTGCAAGTAGTACACCAGATCTTTATACCAGGGATGTTCAACTACAGGAAGGATTTGACTATCAATATAAAATAGTGCTGACAAAGGATTATCGTGTTCATCAATTTATTCATGTGCTTCTGCATGTTGAGCCAAGTGAAGGGCTAAGTCACGACCCTTAATGTTTTTTGAATTCATGATGGTTAAATCAATATCCTGGATCTTGGAAATCCAATGTGCAAGGTGTTACACATCAAAAATACTCACTTTGATAGTGTCTCAAGTTTCGTCATTACAAAGGTCGCAAGTGTTGCATTTTTCTCACAAGGTCGTAAGTGTCGCATGTTGCTCACAAGTGTCGCAGGTGTCAAAGAAAGCATGTTTCCATGATGCCTATGTCGTGCCTATAACGACATGAGAAGGACACTTGAAACACCTCACACATTTGATTTGGAAGAGGAGAAATGAGTCAACAGGATTGCAAACCTTTTTCCATCTGAAAGCACCCCAAAAACTAGCTTTTGGAGGAGAGCGCTCCCCTATACCTCTTCTGGGAGCACCGGCACTCCCCTTTACACTATCTGGGAGTGTTATAAAGCTCCCCTGGCCCTTTTGAGGGAGCGCTATATATTTTGAGAGCATTGGCACCCCCCTAAAGCCTACTAGGGAGCGCTACAACGCTCTGATGGCCCTTTTGAGGGAGTGCTACCTATTTTGGGTAGCATTTAAGTGGTTGAGATGAATGGGGGAAGAATATTTTCATTCTTGGAAGGTAGTTGAGCTCGAATCCCTAGTCCAACCATGATCTTAGGGCAGATCCTCAACTGAAGGAGGAAAATCCTCAACTTCCCCAAGGATATCTCAAGTGGTTAAAGCCTCTCCAAGGCTATATAAGCAAGATTTCTAATGGTGAAAGGAGGACTGGAAAAAGGAGAATCACACCAAAATTATGATCTCATAAGTGGTGCTGGAACAGAGATATTTTGGGATCAAGAGACCTATGATCTCATAGGGAGAAATCGGTGAAGCTATCATCATTCATATCGTGGATCTTTTGAGCAAGGGGTAGACAAGGAGGACTTGGCAAAGCTACTGCAATCAATCCATGGCTGTAAGGAATGTTTTGTCCTCATTAATATAATTTTCTTGGCATGTTTCTTTCTAGTTTGTGTTTGATCTTACATGAACTTATTGTTGATAGATAGACCTATTTCAGACTAATATCAATAGAGTAGGAAGTGGTCGTACTTTGTTTGTCTACAGGGATCATCGAGGAGCGAAATATTGGAGCTCAACTCGGAGTGTGCGAGGACAAACGTCGATAAAGAGGTACTTCTATTCTCCTTCCTTCTCATGTATTAGTTTGTATGGATTTGAAAGGAAGTCAGTGTCCACGTTAAGCACTTTTTGTCTTAGAGTTTAGGGTCTAGCTCTTTGAGGCAATCTACCTGTCCGCAAGGAGATTTTCCTACAACACAAGGTTCTCTGAAAGATAAGTCTATGAGAGAAAAAACTTGACAGCAGGTAAAGGGACTTTTACTAGCGTGTTCTTACCTAAGATAAAGTGGTGAAATTTCTCCATAGCTTTAAGAAGAGTGAAAGCATGTTTTTCAATATAAGAATATCTAAATTCATCATCTGATAATCTTTGAATCATGTAAGCTACTAGATTTTCGTTATTCTGGTCATCACATTGTATGAGGATAGCAGAGACTTCTTCTTCTGTGGAATTAGTATATATAATAAACTCTTTCTCAAAAATAGGCTTCGCCAAAACTGGTGCGGAACTAATTGCCTTCTTAACCCTTATGAAAGCATTTTCAACGTCATCAGTCCAAAAAAAGGAGCGATCTTTCTTGAGAAGATTGTGAATTGGTTTGACCATTACAACAAAATTAGGAACAAACCTACAGACAAAGTTGATAATGCCCATAAAGGCTTGAACCTCCTTTTTGGAAGTAGGAGAAGGAAGATTTAGGATAGCAGCAATCCTTTCAGGATCTATTCTTATTCCTGAATCAAAGACAATATGTCCAAGGAGCTTTCCCTTAGTAACACCAAAAATAGACTTAGAAGGATTTAAAGAAATGTTGAATTTCCTGCATCACATGAGAACCTTTCTAAGATGAACAAAATGATCCAATCAGTTCTTTAAATATACAGTAAAGTCATCAAGATAAATATGAATAATCTTACCGATCAAATCGTGAAAAACTATATGCATAGCTCTTTGGAAAGTGGCACCTACATTAGACAAGACAAAAGGCATGTGTTCATAAGAAAATGTGCCCCAACATGTAATGAAAGTGGTTTTGTATTTATCTATCCTTTTTACCTTGATCTGATTATAACCAGAAAAACTGTCAAGTAAGGACATCATCTGTGACCCTGCAACTTGTTGCAAAATCATTTCCATATTTAGGAGAGGAAAATGGTATTTTATGCTTGCTCTATTTTATGCACAGAAATCAATGCATAGTTGGATATGACCCGTTGTTTTCCGAACGGGAACCAAATTGGAAACCCACTCGAAATACTTAACAGGGAAAATTATCCTAGCCTTCAAGAGTTTTTCCAACTCATTCTGAATAGTTTCTTCAAGTGCAGGGTTAACGGGTCTTTGTTTTTTCCTAACCAGTTTTATTCCCTCCTTTATAGGAATGGAATGTTGTATAAGAGCAGGATCAAAACCAGGAAGATCCTCATAAGACTAAGAAAAAACATCTTGAAATTCAAGAAGTAACTCGGTGAATTTCAACTTTTCATCATCAGTACATTGGGCACCTATCTTAACATTCTTTGGGGAATTGGGTGTCCCAATGTTCAAGGAAATGGTTTCACCCACTTTCCTTTTGGAATTCTCTTCTTTATGTGTTTCTTTTCTTCCCACATCACTCGATGAAAATGAACTTTCTATAGGAGTCAACCCCTTCGAAATCTTGTTGTTTTCCATGGATATAATCTCCTTGTGCTTATATGGTTCATTTTGTATGAAAGAACAAATGCTTTCATCACGAGGGAAGACCTACCATGACTCTACATTGTCAGGGATATGAGGATGAAATAAATATTGGAAAGTACAATCAGGTCTCTATGGCAGAATTTGTCGAGTAGGAGAGGCTGCAAAAATAGATAACATGTCAGCCATTGAATTCAATTCCCTTTTAACATGAGTGATGTTAAATGATAATAAGTTCGAGATAAGCGCCCAAACATTTTGGGTGTAGTGTTTCATTAATTTGTTTCTAGGAGAATATATTTTACGTACAAGGTTTACAACAAGTTTAGAGTCCCCAAAAACTGTAAGGTGAGCACAACCTAAATTATAGGCATTTTCAATGCCTAGCAGTAATGCTTCAAATTCAGTGATGTTGTTTGTACAAGAAAATTCTAACCTATAGGAAAAGTTGTGAATTTTACCGACAGGAGAGGACAAGATAATGCCATCTCCATTACCTTCGTTGGAGCATGAACCATCAAAGTTCATATGCCACATCCCATCATCTAGGTCAATTTGTTCCAAGGTAGTGTTTTCCTCATCGACAAATATGGAATACACTCCTAAGTCCTCCTAGACATAATTTACATTAGGTTATGGAATACTTCCTATATACTGTGAAATTCTTCCCTCCCTTAGGACTATGATGTTCTTCCCATTCAGAGAAACATATAAGTGTGTCTCGTCGAGTGAGAGGTATCCACCTGTCAAAGCTTTCCATTCTCTTCCTAAGATGATTGAATAATTACTCATTGGCATGTTAATTACTTGAATATTAAGGGTTGTCCTTATTTCAGGATGAGCGCACGAAACCAAAGTCACGTCCTTGATCACTGTTATAAGAGAGCATGCTTCTGGAATTTCCATTTGTAAAAGACAAGCCTAGCTCTTCCATAATAATTCCCGGCATTACACTTGGGCCTGAACCATCGTCAATCAGACAACAATGGGCTATTTTGTCCATAATCTTTACAGAAATAAAAAATGGAATCTTTTTTATAGGGTGTCTAAAACAATTTACACCTGCTTTATTCACACTAGAATCCTCTTATTTTACCTCTTTAGAGAGATTGGCTATGGTGGAAGTTTTTCCTTCCATGAAATTTTTCAGATGCTTTTGTTGCTCACGGACAACAACCATGTCTAGAAGAGTAGCATCGGCCTTGATATTATCCAATTGATTGAGAATGTTCTATTTGGAAGAGGGAAGAGGGGAGGGATTTTCTTGACTCTCAAGAGTCTTGGTAGCTTGTTAAACATCATCTTGTAAAGATGAGCTTGGGATAGAAGAATTATGAAGGGGGTCATATTTTCCTTTTGAAGCATAAGACTTATTCCTAGTCTTTATGATCATGACATCTTCTGGTTCTGCGAAATCTAGAACAAAAATTGTAGTTTCAGGCCTTTTTCCAAAGATTTTATCTTTGGCACTCTTCTTTACCTCACAAGTACTTTCCTCGTGATGTTCCTCGCAAAAGTTACACCAACTGCAAGGCATATCGCTTTGGGCTAAAAGTTATTTTCATTTGGATTCCTAAAGGTTTGTGAAGAAGAAGATGAGGCCCCAGGAGTAAGTGAAGGGACATTTCCCTTCCGCTCATATGCTATCATTTGATTATTCATATCTTGTACAAGTTGTAAGAGGGTGGACATGTCCATTTGTTTAATTGAGTCTCCTTTGGGAAGACCTGTTCTTTCAAGTTTTTCTTCATACTCTATACAAGTATGCAGAGCGGAACCAAGATTGTCAATAATTTTTTCTTCAAGCCTATGATGGTAAGGGGAAGGTAGAGCATTATAGTAATGCATAAAAGCAGCTTTGTTCTGGGGGTGAATAAGTTCAGGAATTTGGTTATATAACTTGGTGAAACGTAAGTTGAAAGACTTGATAGTCTCACCATCTTTGTACGCAATGTTATTGTACTCCCGTAATTGTTTGGATGGGCTTTTAGTCTACCCATAAGTAGATTTGAACCAGTAAACTAACTCTTCCCAAGTGGAAAGAATATTGGGAGGAAGATCAAAGAAATATGTTGTTGTTTTCCCTTCAAGGGAATTAACAAATAAGCACATACAAATATCATTGTCAGTAGCTCCTATATTGTGACAGGCATTAGAGAATGCCACCAAGTGTTCATTTGTAGTCACTGTGTTATTCCTAGAAAACCTAGGGAGATTCTCTTTGAATTTTGGAAGTGGACGAGTAGCAGGTGCTAGGTTCAGAGGAGAGGATACATGCCACCGAGTAGTAGTAGCATCTTCTTCGAATTGAAAAAGTCCATACTTATTTATGACCTTAGTGGGGTTGGTAGTATATTGGAAATGGACTTGATGGCTATATAAGCTACCAATCACTGACGAGGCTTAAGGTTGAGATCAAGAAGCACCTCCAGTGCCACCATGGCCACCCACAAATGCCATTTTGTGAATTATGGGCAAGGGATTTAAGATATGGTCTTTAAGATTGGGCTCAATATTGGTCTTCCTTGTAATAGGTATTTTCATGAAGGAAATAAAACAATCAAAGAATCGAAAGAAGAAATAAAAATATTCAATGATAATCACGCATACAATCAACTAGAGTGATATGGAAGATCTCCCCAGTATAGTCGCCAAATAAATATTGAGGAAAATATATGAATTATCTTACTCAAGCATTTTCTAATCTTGCATGGCTAGGACAAGATAGTCGGGAATGTCACCCTATGTTTTATAGCCTCAAAAATATTTTCCCAATCCACAAGTATTAATTACAAGGGTTTAGGTTAATTTATTAATGAAAATAATGTTGCAAAAACATAAAATATTTATATATGTTTCTAAAAAATATACAAATTACAGAAAGTAAATATGGAGATAAAAAGAAAAATTAATCAAGTCACAATACACACAAATGATACAGAATAGCAATCTGCTTTATTTCATTCCGAGACATCAAAAAACAAATTCTCTTTACAAAACCCCTGTGAGGGCATGGACCAAACTCTAATTCAGATATCCCCGATGAACACCATACAATAGGAATCTGACAAGCAGTAAAAACTAAAATTTATAATCTGGATCATCTTGCCACATACTGCTGCCAATTTGACTCTGCAAAATATCCTTTATCATCTATGAAACTCAATCCATAAACATACAAGTATACACAGAATATCAAGGATGGATCAACACCTCTAAAACAAACATCTGAATGATTTGGTTCATTTTTTAACCATGTTGTCCACAATAGGATTCTATTGTCAAAAAGAGAATTAGGCTTTTGAATGAACTCAAGAATTAATGAAAACTGAAACTATCTCATGAAATCAAAAGACCAAACCTTAGTATTTCTTTCTCCTTCTATTCTCCCTTTATTCTTCTTCTCATTTAACTTTTATGCCTTCCAAATAAGTTGAAGTAGTTCAACTACTTTATTTAGTTACGTTAGTTTGAATTAACTAATTTAGTTTAGGAGAAATAATAATAATAGTTAAGGGTCTTTATTTAATAATAACTAGGTAGGTGGGACCCCTTGTAACTCCCTTCTTTTATTCTTTTCAAATTATAAAATAAAACACAATTGTATAATCATTTAAACACATGCCACCTTGTAACTCCCTTAAATACCTTCAAAATTTGAATATTTAAATATCAAACATAATTCAAATCATATCCAAAAATATGTAAATATCCACATTGTCCCAAAAAATAGCTCATTGTCCAAAACTTTCTACAGAGCACTATCTTCATCAACTCAATTATAAAACACATAAATTAAAAGCCATATTTGCCACTCTGAGAGGCAATCTTTCTTTTATCACTGTTGTCCCCCTTTGACTTCCCGTAAGTAGTTGTTGATTAACTAGGTTGGTATTCATTGATGTCAACCCTTGAAGAAAGTTTGGTAGCAAATTTCGGTAGCACAAAGGTTTGGGTAATGGACCCAAGTTTGTTTGATTTATAATGGTATGAGTTTTGATATATTTTCAAGTAAGACTATTCTAGATGGATAGTACATGTCATGCCATTTTCGATGGTATGTGGAACGTCACATAACTCCTCACAATTTGAGACTTATGGTCTTACGAAGCTGAAGGACCCTCATATGATTTCCTTGAAACGCCAAAAGGTCAAAGAAGTCAAAGTGCTTGCAAAGAAGAAATTATTTAAATAATAAAGTGAAGTGACAAAGTCAAAGAGGATTATTTAAATAATAAAGTGAAGTGACAAATGATGGAATATCCAACAATACCGAGAGGGGGGAGGGGGGGGTGAATCAATATTTCCTACTTTTTCTTTTTAACTTAATCCATATTAAGCACACATATTAATTATTCAATTAAGAAATATATGATGAACAACAAACCCTTATGAACACAATATTTTATCATGGAACCCAACAAGGAAAACCACCAACACTTTTCTATTAACTGCAAAATTCCTTTTCTTACAAGTTACATAGAAGGAATATATTCTTCCTTTTCGATCAGCACCAACTGATCATGATGCACCCACACCTTTATTCACCAGCACCAACTGGTAGGAGGCTACGACCCCTTGTTTAGTCGGCTACAACTGAAAAGGAAGCAGCAACTCCCTCTGTTCACCAGCACTAACTGGTAGGAGTCTTCGACCCCCTGTTTATTCATATACAACTGAAAAGGAAGCACCTACTCCTCTTACATGCTCCAACCTGCCCTTGCACCACCCAACAACCCTTAATTTCACAATTCAATTCAATATCTACTGCTCTTCAATGAATTTGATTCATGCAGCCATTAACACAAGTCCTATCAGATTTGACCTTTTGACAATGACTTGTTTTCCCTTGCTCCACCCTTCCTCCCTTTATGCAGGTTATAATATTTATAACTCTTTTACTGTATTATGTTCAAGGTGTTCATAAAACACACAGAAATACTATCAATTCTTCAAGTCTTCTTAGAGTAATTAACTGCTGCACTTTCTACTTATATGCTACACTTTCTACTTGTCTGTTGCAACCTCTGCTTGTATGTTTTTCTGGTTATCTACAATCAAACTTCATCTCATGCTCTTTGGCTTCTGTCATTTAATCTTCAATGAAACTATTGCATTCCAATAAAGGTCTTCTATATCAAATACTATATTGAATCACTGTTGCTATGTCTTATTTTGTTCTTGATCTTCAATAAGACATTTACAGGCACCTCAGAACTAATAGTTCTTCATCTTGGACTCTTCTTATGTTCTTGATCTTCTTAAGACATTTATAGGCACCTTAGAACAAATAGTTCTTCATCGTGGACTATGATTATGTTATTTATATATCTTTTGATTCAAACTGCAAAGACACTTTCTTCTCACCACTCTTTCTCATTTATATATTCTTCAAAATGGCGCAAGTGTGAAACACTATGTCCCTTCGTTTGGACCATCGTTCCTCTTCATTTAACTTAACCATTATCACTATTTATTATTCTTACATGAAGGATTTTCATAAATTGATCATAGATATGGATCAATTTCATCTTTTAACTCGATCCCGAATCTGTGCAATTATTTCAGAAACTGAGTTTTACATAGGCACTTCCTTCAAACCATTTCTATGTGATCACAAGTGTAGAACCACGGGCTTATCAACTTTAGAAACTTATTATATTCTGCCTTTTAAATATCTTATCATATGACAAATGGCGGTATCCAGACGTTAGTCCAAATGAGTGCTTGAGCGCTTATCAGAATCAAAAGTAACGATTTAATCTCCTTATTAGATGGACGACTGTTGGGACTTTGGGACTTCGCCCTTTGGGACTTCGAGATTTGCAACATGTCAAAATATCCCAGAGCATATTTCTCCGAATAGATCAGACAGTTCACGTTTACTTTGCGGAACCAGATCAATGGTCAGATTCAATCCTTATATATATATATCATTTTACTGCTTTATTTGACGGCTGGAACTTAATCAGGCATTGATATGGATGGGTACCATTTACTTTGAGACTTCGGCTATTTCAAATTATGCTATCCTTCCATTGTATTATGATCAACAGTTGAGAATACACCCGAAGTGATCTTTCAGATCGGACAACTTGTGTCCACTTCGAGACTTTGACATTCGGGACTTTGGGACTTAGGGCATCTGCTGGTGGCGAAACTCCCAAAGTAAAACTCCCAGAGTGATGTAACTTTCTTATGCAGTTGATGATGTGGCATGATCCAAGTTTCTTCTACGTGTTACTCAGATTCATGATTTTCACATACCTGAAATGTCAATTTCAACTTGACACTAGTCATTATCTGACTGTGTCATTTGTCCTTCCTGACATGGTCTGTCACATGTCCTTGTTGATGTGGTTTGTTGACGTGGATCTCCCAATGTGACACATATTCATCTCCTTTATCTAACAGTCAAAATAGTATCTGAAGGGTATCTTAGATTGACAGCTGAGAGTGACTTCGGAATTTCGGCTTTCAAGACTTCAGGTATTTTGATATCTCGACTTCATAATCTTCCGAAGTGAGATTCCCGAAGCGTAACCTCCTCACATATTTAGACCCAAAGTGAATGATGTGTTGGTTGTGGAGCCTGATTATCTTCCTGATTTAGAGGTCCTTACTTTCAGTCATGTTTATACCCCATGAAGTATTTACACCCCAGAAGTATGTACATTCTTCCACGCGGGGGAGTGCAGAGGGGGGGTACCCCCTCTGCGGGGTCCGGGGGGGCTATCCCCTCGACTGGGGGGTCTGGGGGAAAGCGGGCCCCCAACAGGGGGTTCAGGGGCAGCGTCCCCCGATGGGGGTTTGGGGGCAAAGCCCCCGAAGCAAAAATTTCCTTGTAAAAGTATATTGTAATTTCATTATAAATCTAGATCATTCATTATAAGGTCGCAAATCTAACGGTAGAGATTATGTTCGGGTTTTTTTCCCTAGAAGGAAATCCTCTTTTATGAGGGAAATGTATTGTGGCTATGGATGATGGTGAATATTGTATTCTGAGAGAGGAGACTGTGAGAGAAATAAGAGGAAGTTACAGTGGGTTTTGTTGTAGGTTGTATCCCTTCATTTGCTAGATAATAATAAAGGAAGGACCTGGCAATTTCTTTGGTGGACGTAGCCCACACTGGGTGAACCACGTAAATATGTGTCTCTCTTTTATTGTGTGTCTTTTTTGTTTTGTTTCTGCATTTGTTTTATTTTATTGCTCTGCGGTCCTGTTTTTGTAACAACTGGTATCAGAGTGTAAGGTAACTCGCAGAAAAAGAGGGTTCCTGGTTCGAGTGGGAGTAATGTCGGAAGATGGAAAGTTTAGGGTCAAGAAATTTAACGGCCAAAACTACCAGTTATGGAAGATGTAGATGGAAGACTATTTATATCAGAAGGATCTATTCCTACCATTGAGTAGAGTAGCAAAGAAGTCGGCGGCCATGAAGGACGAAGAATGGGAAATTCTTGCCAGAAAGGCTCTAGGAACGATACGGCTAAGCCTGGCAGTGTCGGTGGCTTTCAATATTTCGAAAGAAAAGACAACAAAGGGTTTGATGGACGCATTGGCCAAATTGTATGAAAAACCCTCGGCGTCGAATAAGGTATTTCTAATGAAGAGATTATTTAATATGAAGATGTCAGAAGGTGGGT
>ML794383.1:350133-361861 GCA_009831015.1 Picea engelmannii
GGTTTCCTCGTGAAAATCTGTCTCTGTGTGTATGTTATGTGTGACTGATGATCTTTACTCTTACTGTCCATATGTTGTATGTTGGTAGATGACACATGAAGAAATCTTAATAATTATTTAAAAGATATAAAATTGTTTAAGCTCATAAACAACTGATTCACCCCCCCCCCTCTCAGTTGTTTTAGTATTTCCAACAATTTGTGGCCATATCCATCACAACTGTAGTATCTCATACTATAACAATGTGTAGAAATATGTCCAACAAGATTGCAGTTCCAACATCTTATATTTTTGTTGAACCTACTAATTTGTTTTCTTCCATGATGCCTACAATCCAAGGCTTTATGACCATATTCATTACAAGAAAAACAATAACCATTAAAAACACTCTCATACTTCCTTTGATTCATCCATGAAGGTGTCTCTCTTCTAAACTTACTTTGAGGTGTATAAGTAACTTCAGGATGTATTCATTGATATGATCTTCTAAATATTGTAATGTTTCTTTCATTCTTTGAACATGAAGGACCTGCGTCATTATTATCGGGTAAATTGGTGAATGCGGACATAGACTAATCCCCCTAGATCCACCTAGATCTATAACAAAACACGACAGGACATGGCACTTTCCCTAGGCTCTAATCATCAAATTTACTACTGAACAAAATATGAGAGACATACCTTTAAGTGTCACTTCTTTATGTTTTCGTTGTTCCTGTTTCGCTCCAGTGCTCTTGTGATATTGATCCAGATGCCTTGATGTCGAAAGGTTCCTTCCAATAGTTCCTTGCTTCCCACACACTTTTGGTCCAAGGATTCTGAGACTATATATCTAACATCTATATTAACAAAAGAAAATCTCAAAGCCACTCTAACCAAGCTAATAATTCCAAGCCAAATCCAACTACAAAAGTCAAGCTCCAAAACCAACTAACTTTCTCCATGAGAGATCCTCTCCTTTTATAAGTTGAAGAGGATAAGGTGAGGAGGTTAGGATGATCCCACTAAATCATGAAAGTGAGTAAGAATCAAACCATTCGGAGGCCACCTCACCCTAGAATCTTCTCCTTCTAGAAGCATCAAGAAAATGCTCATTTTTCCCACGTACGAAGGTCGTCGTGACCTGGCTATAGTGCAGCCTACAGAAATTTCCTGCCCTAGCTATAGTGAAGCCTATGGAAATTAGGCATTTACATACCCTAGCTATGGTGCAGCCCGTGGAAATCCTCCAAAATAGGGTTTTTACAGAGGAAAACACAACTTCTTCTCTCAGGAAAAGTTCTTCTCCCTTCTTTGTTTAGGAATTCAGGCCACTGACCCTTCTGAAGGCAACAGATAGGTTTACATCATTAATGATCATAGGGATGACGAAAATTATGTGTAACAGAGAGCCCCCCAAAGTATGAAGTTAGAACAGAGTGATAGCTAAAATACTTTGTCGAGTGTGTGTAGGGAACAAGGAACGCGTCGGTCGGAAACCTGCCAACAAACAAGGAAATACAGTACAATAATATATCATCACTGAGGTAGGCATTCCCATACTCAGATTATTAATGACTCAAAGTATAAATGATGACATACAAAGATCCATGTCAAGTAAGACAAGTCATGGCCACCAAACATACACTGTGGATCCATGTCAATATGACTCAAATGTGAACATAGCCACCAAAAATACACCGTGGATCTATGTGTTAAAGACTCAAATTTGAACATATCCATGAGACACACAATGTGGATCTATGCAACAATACAAACTCAATATACTCCAATGCAACCTGAATCCATGAGAAAAGATTCAGGGTCTTCATCTCCACCACTCTATAGTACGAATCTAACCATGTGAATACATGTGCTGAAGTCGAACATGGTAGAAACCACTTGATTACTGGTCAATGATGAGAACTGTTAACAAGTGCGAGGGAAATCACCATTAATGTCAATGACTCCCAACATACTCTAGTACAATCTAAAAAATGTGAATTAATGAGCTAAAGTTGAACACTCAGCGAAATCTCCCAATAAAGCGTCAATAATGAAAACCCATTGTCAAAAGCGAGGAAACCTGCCATTGAGGCATGCAAGTTCCAAGGTACCAATTAGTTTCTAAGTCTGATTCCTGGATAATGAGTTGAAGTTGACAGGAAAAGACTCGTCATAGGAAGGCCTCAATGTATCCTCCATCAATGACATGAAACGGGTAAAAAGATTTGATGTAGATCAAAGTAACAAGTGATTCGAGATTGACTCGGGGATGGTCGATGCAATATCAGGCTTAAGTACTGCAAAAAAGGTCGACGCAATAGAAGGATTTATGGGTTGAACTTCTCTTTGAACATATTGACGACACGACAACTGTCTTGGAAACACTGACTCAACAATAGGGATCACATACCAATTTGTAATCTTATAAAGGAGTATGATCAAGAGACAAGCGGATTTTCCAACCTAGACACAAAGCGAGTGAAAGGGTATCAGGTTCAAAAATTGACTCTTCCATAGAATACAGGTTTATACACATTTCTTTCCCAAATTTTCCCCCACCATTTCTGGTGAGTACCTCTTTATTTTTACGCAAGTTTGAGGAGGATAACATATGCTTATAATGTAATCTCATTCTTCGGACGAGTCCCTCAGAGTATCTTTAATGAACCCTAGGAAGGAATGGTTTGGTCCCATATGGGTCTTTCGATGCTTGTTTTACGAGTCCAAAGAAAGAAAAACTTGGGGGTTTTTCATGTTTTGAGAGTCTAAAAAACACTTAAAGAGAACTCTCCCAGTTTCTTTTTTGTAAATTAGTTTGATGAGATCGAAAAAGTCATAAACTATCGCCCATCAAACTTTTTCTTCAAATAATTTAACGAGCGTGAAAAGAACAAGGTCTCTCGACAATCTTTTCATGTTTAGAGAGTCTGAAAATAGATTAAAGGGAACTCCAAAGGGGTTCCTTTTTCGTATAACCTTTACGAGTCCGAAAAAAGTGATAAAAGTATACTCGGTTACATTCTCATTGATTTACGAGCACGAGAAAGAACAAATACTAAGCTCGATAACTTATTCTCATGTATTTACGAGCATGAGGAAGAACAAAGACTAAGCTCGGGATTGTTTTCATTTTTACGCAAGCTTTAAAACAAAACAAAACTATGCTTGGGATAGAGTTTATTTTTTCACAAGAATAAAAACTAAATTAAACTATGCTTGGACCTGGTTTCATTTTTACACAAGCTCGAACCAGATATAACTATGCTTGAGGTAGGTGGTTTCATTTTTACACAAGTTTGAACCATAGAAAACTATTCTTGGAATTCCCAACGCATAACACAGGGATGGTTGGTACTTATCCCCCAGCTTAAGAAGCTAGTGGCTCAACTTCAACATGAAGTCCAGAGGCTAGAAGCATTGCCCCCCAAGCTTCATCTCGTCCAACTGCAAAGGAGAATGAAATGAAGCTTCAAATATTAGATGAAGGACTTGACTCAAATAGAGAGGGGGAACAATATTTTTCATTTTTTAACGAGCTTGACACAGGAGAAGAACTATGCTCGACTCTAGGTATAATACCCAGACCACTATTTCATTTTTTAATGAGGTTTCCATAGAGAAGAAAAACTATCCTCATAGTTGGGTTCATTTTTTAATGAGATTGAAAGAAGAAAACTATGCTCAAAGATGGTTTCATTTTTTAACGAGCTTGAAATCAGAAAATCATGCTTGAAGATGGTTTCATTTTTTAATGAGATTGAAATCAGAAAATCATGCTCGAAGCTGGTTTCATTTTTTAATGAGCTTTAAATTAGAAAATCATGCCCGATAAGACTCTCCTCTTGATCACAGCTTCCAAGAGCATAGTTCTTTGAAAAGATACTATGTCAAGGGACAAAATGCAGTCATGGCCTCCAAGAGATCTTCACTTGACGAAAGAAACACACTCTGGAAGGAACACATGTCGAGGGTCGCGAGAGGGGTAAGGAGGCCAGGCTAGAATAGCCCTACCGAAGAGATCACCATGTCAAATATTGGATCTAAATCATAAGAGAGTGAGCTTATAGTGAGAGGCTCATCTACATCAGTAGTTGAAGGCATGGGAGACAACGCCACATAATTAACATGTGGCGGGGGTGATACCATCCACATATAAGAACTGTGTAGGGAGGTCATTGAGATCGAGTCAGGACCAAAAAATGAAAGTTGATCAATGGTCACCATTCTTCCATCGTGAGGAAAATATATCACACGAAAAAGAGTGGACACAATAGCTGTCATGGCATAGGCATAATCTCTCCCAAGGAGTAAAGTGAAATACAAGGGGTCTTGGACTACCATGACATCAATAAAGACAGTTTTCCCTCCTAAAGTTACAGGAAACGGTGAAAGGATCCCTAAAGGTTGACTGGTTCTTCTGTTAAAAGATAACGGATTTTGTGTAACTAGGGCAAGCTCAGGACAACCCAAATCTTCCCAAGCAAATCAAGACAAAATACTAACAGACGCACCTTCATCTATCAATGTCTGAGGAACATCCTGACCACAAACTTGCACTGTAATCTGGAAAGGAATGTGAGAGGGAAGATGAAGTCCAGTTAGCACACCCCAATCAAAACGGATGGCCTCATTACTTGAAGGGGGTTCCACGTGAGAAGGAGGAATACCCCCTAGCATGGTAGAGTCTGTATCAATGAGAAAAAAGTGGGCAGTATCAGGTTTAATCCCGAGTGGGAGAGTAGGATCGACCAATGGCGAGATCAGATTGACCACTTGGGTTTCATTCTCTAACGGGAGAGTGGGATTGACCAAAGATGGGATCGAATCAACCACTTGGGTTTCATTCTCTAACGGGAGAGTGGGATCGACCAAGGATGGGATCAGATTGACCACTTTGTCAACTGATCCAACTAAGGACGTGACTAGAGTGACTACATAATCAACCAAATTGATCGACGAATGGACCGGATTGATCATTCCATCAACTATAGGTGGTTCTAGAGTAAGATTGCGATAAGCAGCTGGAAGTTGAGGCTGTGAAACAGTCATGTCTTCTAGGAATTTTGAGGCTTCGTCCATACGGGGACAAAGGTGATTTAGATGACTCCCTTTGCATAACATGCATGGGAACTTGGCTCTACTTTTCTTCTTCCCAACTATATTGTGACTAGTTGACAGGAAGTCATCAGCATGTTGTTCAGAGGCTAACGACATGGGTTGGAGAGGGTGTGTAGACCATGCTTCTATAAACTTGGATAAACCAGGGAAATCCTTAAGAAGATGGATACCCTTACAAAGCCTGCAAGGGTACATGGGTGTATGGGTTGTTTGGGTGTTCT
The DNA here is from genome assembly GCA_009831015.1 of Picea engelmannii. NCBI lineage: Eukaryota > Viridiplantae > Streptophyta > Pinopsida > Pinales > Pinaceae > Picea > Picea engelmannii. The sequence continues at coordinate 355,458 of ML794383.1, forward strand.
TGGCATCATCAACACTCTCAGCATGATCAACAGTAATTGGTTTCTTTCCAACACGTCTGGCAGTGGTTGGAAGTGAAAATCCTTGCTTATTTTTCTTCTTCTTATTCTTCCTTTTCTTCTTCTTCTTATAAACCGGGTTATTAGCTTCAAAGCTTTCACTCAACGAAGAATATGAAACGGAAGGAGACCTTACAGGTGACGAAGGTGAAGAAGATCTTACTGGTGAAGAAGGTGAAGGATCAACATGAGGTTGATGCTCTTAGGGAGAAGTGCTTACAAATGAAGCACCAACTACATTCGAGACTACCTGAGTGGAAAAAAACCATATCGGTAATCCAATTGTGAGACCTGGAAGGCTCAAAGTAGCGATGTGAGGAGGACCAATGTTTCTTTAAGAAGGAAAAACAAAAGGTTTCTCTAGAGCATAGGTTCCTCCATTGGGCATTTCAGGAACTGACGCCATTAAAAAAAAAATCCAATCTAGAGTCTGCCAGGGAAAACAAATAACACATGCTAAAAATCTAGTAAGCAAGCAAGCAAACAAAACCTTCTTACAATTAATGCACTAGTTGGTGATGAAATCCAATGTCATGGGAACAAAGTAAGAAGGGGTTGAGATAGAGTGGGTGGAAAAGTTATGTTGACGACCTGCTTAACGGACTTATGCCTTGGTGTAATCTTTCACGCAATAATTATGGATTTACCCTCCAAGGATCCCAAGTGATTTTGGCCAACGTTGATTCCAAGTACCGTGAAGACTTTCCCCTCCACAGTCACCTTGTGTAAATATCCTAAAGAGATAGGCCACTAAGGTTACCAATCACTACAGTGATGCCTGGGGAAACAGTCGACGGTCTGATCCATGCGCAAGGGCAGGGTATCTAGCCCGAAATCAACTTGAAAGGCTTCCACTCATCATTGTGGGTATACCTCTCAAGCGACCCCCATAATACGCGCAACCTCTACACCAAGACCAACAAAGAAAGGTGAGTAACTCTGTCAGTCTCAATGCAACCTCGTGATTGACCCTTGTGTTAGAAGGGCTTCCCCAAACAAAATGTAATAAGTGGATTTAACCGCTCCCTAACTCAAGATTCTATGTTTGTTTTCAACTTTGGAAAGTTATCTTTCACACCTATTCCAAAGCCCTACAACTAATCTAATGTAGGTTTTGTTGGTCACTATAATTTCTTATTAGTTAAAACAATGAAGTGTTACATAAATTGTCAACCCAGGGAAGTCTGTTTATTTCAAAGGTAATCACACACTGTATATGCTCAATCTCAAAAACAATCCAAAGTTGTACTAAAAGTTACACTAATCACACCTTGTTTTGAACAGACTGAAGTTCTACTCTGAATTACAGTAAAAGCAATCTATCTATTGCAGAGTTTAAGATTCAAAAGGAAATAATTATCAGAAGAATCCTGGATTACATTAAAAAATAGCAACCTAGGAAAAAGGAATATTTCAGCATACTGCAAAGAAGACTAACTATTCTGTAATAGAGAACAGGACCCTATTCCCCAAAGTAGAAATCTTTAGCACCTACCTTTGACTATCACACTTTCATAAACTCATTCTGAAAACAGAATTAGCATTCAAAAAAATTACTGAAGACTAACTATTATGTAACAGAGAATAGAACCCTATTCCCCAAAGTAGGAATCTTCAGCACCTGTCTCTGACTATCACACTTTTATAAACTCATTCTGCAAACAGGATTACCAATCAAAATGATTAAGAATTACCTAGGAATGAATTGTATGAAAATGATGTAACAATCAGTGGAAACAGAGTTTCAGCAAAACAGAGTTTTAACAGGGTATAGATAAAAACAATACTAACACACTATAGAAACTAATGGGTGAATCTTGTGAAGAAGGTGGGCCCTCTCCTTCTCACAAGATTCCCCAGAATGAAAGGAGCTAAAAATAAATTCTCAGAATGATCTTTTATTCATCTGTCAAATGTGGCAAGTTACAATATCCAAAGTGAACAGGCCCCTTCTCTCTAATTCCTTTCTAGCTAAGCCTTTCGTAATCTCCCTTCTAATACTGATTTCCTTCCCTATTTAAAGAGGAGAATCCTCTTAATACAATTAAGCATAAAATTACATGTGTACGTACAAATCATATTCTTAGTCTGATCTAATCTTCTATGCTAGAATAGGATATTCTGATCTTCCGTAGCAAAATGTTGTTACAGTGGTGTAATGGTGTTGGCTTGAGGTATAGTTGTTGCGGCCGGTGTAACAGCTCCTTTATTTATCTTTTCTTGTTACTATTGTATGTGAAATATTGTTTCAGCATCGCAAACCACGGACTGTTTCAGCAACGGGATTTACGTATTGTTTGACTGTTTCAGCAACGTGGTCTTCAAGCAGCGACGATGGTTTTAATGGTGATGGATTAAGGTACAGTTTTTGTGGCCAGTGTAACATCTCCTTCTTGTTACTGTTGTATGTGAAATGTTGTTTCGGCATCACAAATCACGGATTGTTTCAGCAACGGGATCTGCATATTGTTTGATTGTTTCAGCAACATGGTCTTCAAGGAAGAACAATATATTAACTGCAGTATTCAAACTGTTTCAGCATCTATATATTTCTAATTAATGGCTAAGTATGAGAATAATGTAAAATTACATGTAAAACAAATTAAACATATAGAAAAGAAAAGAAACGTTATATACCTTTGGAAAAATAGATTAAGGTGATAATGTTGGCTTAAATATGAGTGGGAAAAAGATGTAATGATAGTAAAAAGTGTGAGAAAAAAGGTACATTATAGGGTCCTAACATCCCCCCCAACTAAAAAGGTTGCATGTCCTCATGCAACTTCAATCTGAATCAGAATCTGGATACCGACTCTGGGCGTGCAAATTACTTAAGCAGTAGTTGTGGAAAGTACTGTCTGTTGGAGCTCTGAATCCTTGAACACGTTGTAGCCTTTGTCAGGCCGCTGCTTCAACCTTCTTGGGCAACTTATGATGAACTTGATACTTCTTTGCTAGCATCCACAGAATGTAAAAATGGAACTGATAACCTATCCAATTTTCAGCACATTGTTGGAGACATTTGATGTAACTAGGTACCCGGGAGATTGTTGTCTCAAGATTGGTAGGACTAAAGGGATTGTGCTCTTGACTTTTCTCAGAAGATTGTTTCCAAAATGTGTTATTTTCTTTTAGGGCGGCAGTCTTTGTGGATTTAATAAACTGTTGACAGTCCTAAAGTATTGTTGCCTGTAGTTTTCGTATATATTGGGTCATCCCTAGTTTCTTCAAAAATTGATAATATTCTGCAACAAAGGTGGCAGCATTCTATGGTTCTGGCCGTATCTAGAGGAGACAGTTATCTTCATTGTTCTTGGCAGCTAGAAAATCATTCTGCCATGTAATCTGGTTGGTAAGGAAGGAGACAAGTGCCTGAATCTGGATATCACTAACAAGAGGGTTAAGGTTAAGTTGTTTGTTCTCAGGAATGGCTTCATTATGAAGATATACCTCACATAAGAGATGTTGATCAATAGTAGAGGCTTCTGCAAAAGTTTGAACAAAATCTTCTGGTTTGAGCACTACATAGGGTCTTCCTTCTTTGATTGATTTAATCTGGAAAAAATGTAAGTCGTTCTATAAGGAAAAGAGAGTAATTTGAGGATGGTTTCCTAGCAGCCAACAATTTTTGTACCAAATCAAACATCAGGAGCAATTTGCCTTTTAACTCTTCATTCTTCTTCTTATGAGCACGAGATTCTTGGCGTGTTTGCTCCAAAGCTTCCCAGTTTGAATAGATGTGGTTCAGCCAAAGTAGTTTGTGCTCCTGCAAACTTTTGTCCTATGTAATAGCAAAATCATTTTTCCATTTGTCCATTATTACCTACTCATTCCATGGTTGAGTTTGTGTTTCAGCATCACAAGTAGTAGGCTCAGGTAGAGTCTGAGTGGCTTGTTCCAAAAGAGTAGGGGTACTGATCTTGCTAGGAGGGGCAGGTTCATCAATAGGCAGAGTTTGTGTTTCATCATTGTAAGTGGTAGGCTGCGGTAGAGTCTGAGTGGCTTGTTCCACAAGAGTAGGGGTACTGATCTTGACAGGAGGGGCAGATTCATCAATAGGTAGAGTTTGTGTTTCAGCATCGTAAGTGGTAGGCCATAGTAGAGTCTGAGTGGCTTGTTCCACAAGAGTAGGGGTACTGATCTTGACAGGAGGGGCAGGTTCATCAACAGGCAGAGTTTGAACAGCTTTACTAATGAAAACAGGAGCTTCAAATTTAACAGTTGTTGTAGGCTAGCATTCTTGTAAGTTAGCTTTGCTTTTTGGAATTTTTGAAGGTCCTACTGGTTCTTGTGTAACAGTAGGGCATTCCTCTTTTTTAACTGCAAAAGCCATAGGTGCAGGGGAAGCTCCAGGCATTAGGATTTGAACCACTTTGTAGCTTGCTTGATCATAAATACCCCCACATTGGCTACACATATACTCTCTATATTGATCATCTTTTGTATTTTTCTCAGCCATGGCCGCTACGTGAGCCAAGGTATACAAATTAAGTTTCCTGTCATAGGCTTCTTTTGCCATTACCAGCTCTTGCGTGTAAGCTTCCAGTTCTGATCTTAGAAACTCATTCTCTTGTAAGAGAGAAGCCATTGTTGGTTCAGGTTGTTGATCTGTTATCAGTGTATCGGGAGGGGTGACTGGTTTTTGTAAAACGGTCACAACCTCAATAGTTGGTTCATGTGGAGAGACTACAAAATCAGCAACTGATTTTTGTGTTTCAGCTACTTGATGTAAAGAAAGTAGTGCTTTATCATCATGGGCATGTGATTCTTGAATTTTAGGAATAAAGTTAGCAGTTGGTTCTTGTGTTTCAGTTGTAGTTGGTTCTTGTGTAACAGCTATAGCCAGTTCTTGTGTTTCAGCTACTGAATGGGTAGCTGGTTCTTGTGTGACAGCTACTGTTGCAGCACCATGGGCATCTAATTCTTGTATTTCAAGAATGAAGTCAGCAGTTGGTTCTTGTGTTTCAATTGTAATTGGTTCTTGTGTAACAGCTATAGTTGGTTCTTTTGTTTCAGCTACTGAATGAGTAGTTGGTTTTTGTGTGACAGCTACTTGATGTAAAGGAAATGATGTCGCAGCATCTTGGGCCTCTGGTTCTTGTGTTTCAGTGCTCGTGGGTTGAACAAGTAAAAATTATGGGATTTGGGAGGGTGGAGGTGTATGGGTTTTTAGCAAAATGGGTTGGGGGTTTAGGGTAATGGTAGTATTGGCTTCTTTTGTTGAATCCCTCGTTCATTTTTTAGGTAAAAAAGAAGGAAAAGTAGTGGTTTGCTTCTTTATTTTGTGAGTGGGTTTTTCCTCAGTGATGGGGCAGGGAGGGTTATCAGGTTTATCTACTTCAGAATCATCGCTAAGGATATGAACAGTAGGGGTAGATGATTTTGGTAAATTGTGGGGCGGACATGGTATGGTAGGAGGGTTAATTGGATCAATTGGGTCTGTAGGCACATTAATAGGTATTTCTAGAAAGTCGGGAAGGTTTTGTGGTTTCTCTTCATGAGTATTTTCAGGATGTTCAGCAGCTTCCTGAGGGTTTATGGGTGGGTTGTTTAGGAGAAGGTTTTGTTGCGTAAAACCCTTTTGGATGAGTAATTGAACGAGACGATGATGGGTGAGGGAAAGGGAGGGATTATTTGGCCTGTTTACAATAATGCAACATATTTCTAAGACATCCGAGCAGATAGTAAGGAATGTTGACCAGTCTAGCATGTCGTAAATGAGATAACAGGACAAAGTTGGACTGATAAACTACCTGGTATCGGCCTTCACAGGTAAGGTGGTGCTTGAAAAACTCTGCAATTTTCGACCAAGGAGGCAGCAACGTGCTAAGTTGAACACCCCGACCTTTAGGCTCAACTTGTTCTCCTGGCAAGAGAAAATCCTGTTGGGCATTAAGGATAATGTGTTTGTGGTTGAACCAGTGAATGCCAGTGACGGGAAGACCCGAAACATGTGCAATATCATCCTTTGTGACTGGAATCCGAACCGCTTGAACAATAGAATGTTCTTGTTGAAGATTCTGAGCAAATTGAAGAACCTGTTGTTGATCAAATCCCTGAAGCCTCTGAAAATAACCCAGCCAGCCTGTCTGCTGAAATATTTGGTAGACTTCTGGATACAATTCTAGCAGGGTTATCTGGCGGGTTCGTATCGTATAATAGGACCTCCTATAACTATTCAGCTCGGTAGAATGCACAGTCAGAGAGTCAAGTAATTGCACCCAAACAGAGTAAGTTTTGCGAATGAAGGCATGCAAATGATGGTGAAAAGAAATGAAATGATGGGTAAAAAGAAGTGACGGTAGTCGGTTCATGTGAAATGATGGCATAAAATTTCGATATTTCCC
>ML794383.1:361911-390604 GCA_009831015.1 Picea engelmannii
AATCAGGATCTTCTCATTAGCCATAGTTCAATTGTATTTACATATAAAGTTTACATACCTCATCTTTACCTTTGATTTGTACTTCGAAAAATATAGTGCCTGTCCATAATAGATCTGCAGTAACCATGGGAGAGACTTTGGATGTATGAGAGAAATTGTATCAAGGGTTTGTTTAATCATGAGAGAAGGTAGTGAAAGGACAGAATGTAGTATGAAAATAGGAGAAGTGAGAGCGAAAGAGATGAAGAAGATGTTTTTATTGACAGGAAATGCTGAAAAAATGGTGTTTCGGCAACAGGAAAAGAATGGAAAAATGTTTGTTGAAGAGTGATGTTTTAACAATGAAAAATACTACTGAAGAAATGGTGTTTCAGCAACAGGGAAAATGAGGAAAAATGTTGTTGAAGAGTGGTGTTTCAGCAATGGGTAAAATGAGGAAAAATGTTGTTGAGGAGTGGTGTTTCACCAATGGGGGAAATGAGGAAAATGTTGTTGAAGAGTGGTGTTTCAGCAATGGGGAAAATGGGAGAAATATTGTTGAACAATGGTGTTTCAGCAATGGGAAAGATGGGGAAAATGAGGAAAATGTTGTTGAAGAGTGGTGTTTCAGCAATGGGAAAAAGGGAGAAATGTTGTTGAACAGTGGTGTTTCAACAATGGGAAGAATGGGGAAAATGAGGAAAAATGTTGCTGAGGAGTGGTGTTTCAGCAATGGGAAAATGGAAGAAATGTTGTTGAATAGTGGTGTTTCAGCAATTGGAAAAATGGGGAAAATGAGGAAAAATGTTGCTAAGGAGTGAAGATGAATGGATTGAAGAAAGAGGGAGCAATGCTTCACAAAATGAAGCTTGGATCTTCTTGTAGTAATATTGTCCTTTCTTGGTAGGCCTTTTCTGGATCGAGAATCTATAAAAGAATCAATTGTAACATGCCATTCCTTGACAGGGATTATTAGTAAAAGAAATTTAATCTAATACTAAAGAAATTAAATTCAAAAAAATTAATTGCAATGAGGGGCAGGAGGCTCCTCTAAAAAGAGATAATGTGAATCTGCCACACATGTGACCTTAAAATCTTCTTTGGAAATGGGGCATTGGTACAGACGAAGTCGATGACCATTCACTAATAACAGTGTTTTAGAGTCATCAATTGTGAGGAGCCTTACTGTTCCATTGGGGAAAACAGTGTCCACTTCGTAAGGTCCTAGCCATCTTGTACGTAGTTCCCCTTGAAATTATTTAAACCGAGAATCATACAATAAAGCCCAATTGCCTTTTTGGAATTGCTTATGCTTGATGATTTTATCATGCCATTTTGTTCTTTGTTGTTGAATCATAGTTGTCTGGTGAATGGCATCTAATATTTTTTCATCCAATTCATTAAGCTGTTGCAACTTGGTTGTCTGTGCATCAGTCAAATCAAGGTTAACAGCTAAAGCAGTCCTTAAGGTTTTGATTTCAAATTCCACAGGAAAGATAGCACTTTTTCCATAAACTAATTCATAGGGGGATAATCCTGTAGTATTTCTCCAGGTAGTTATGTAGGCCCATAATGCTTCAGGGAGCCTTTGAGACCAATCCTTCCGGTTTTCCTTCACTGTTTTTGTGAGAATGGATTCTATTACTTTATTTGTTCTTTCCACCTATCCATTGGCTTGGGGGTGGTATGGTGTAGTCATTCTATGATGAATATGATATTTTTGAAGGGTGGCTTTAAAACCATGAGAGCTGAAAGGAGGTCATCCATCTGTGTCTAATTCTCTAGGCACTCCAAATCTAATAAATATATCTTCAAATAAAAAATCTAGAACAGCTTCTTCAGTAGCTTTATGGAGTGCTTTAGCCTCCACCCATTTGGTCATATAATCTGTGCAGACTAATATATAAACTTTTTGACTGGATGGGGGGTTAATGGGTCCTACAAAGTCTAAGGCCCATATTTCAAATGGTTCGAGTACTACCTGGGAGTTTAATGGCATTTCATCTCTATGATTAGGTTGACCCATTCTTTGAAAGCTATCACAGGCCCGAACATATTTCTTTGCATCTTTAAAAAGTGAGGGCCAATAATAACCCATCCTGAGAATTTTATGTGTTGTTCTTTTATCAGCAAAATGCCCTCCACAAGGGCCATCATGAAAAGATTTTAATAAATCATAAACCTCATCTTCTCTAATGCATCTTCAGATTTCTTGATCAAGTCCTGTGTGGAAAAGACACCCACTTATCCAGCTATATCGAGCACTTTGTTGAATGATTTTTCTTTTCTCTCGGTGGGATAGGTGTGGTGGTAACTTTCCTGTAACCAAATAATTAGCGATGTATGCATACCATGGTGAGTGGGCAGATACTACAAATAAATATTCATCAAGAAAGGAATCATCTACTAGAGTAGTATCATCAGGTGTTAACCAAGAAAGGAAATCAGCAACTACATTTTCTTTTCCTGGTCTATCTACAATTGTAATATCAAATTCTTGTAATAATAGTAACCATTTGGTGACTCGAGTATTTGTGACAGATTTTTTCATTAAATATTTAATAGTTGAGTGATCAGTATGGACAAAAGTAGAATAGCCAGTGATGTAATGTCGAAATTTATTAATAGCATAGATAACTGCTAAAAAATCCTTTTTGGTAACTGTATAGTTAAGTTCAGCAGGACTCATATTCTTGCTAATGAAGTAGACAGCATAAGGGAGATGATTTTGTTCTTGTCCCAAGACAGCTCCTATTGCAGTATCTAAAGCATCAAAGGATATATGAAAGGGAAGTGTCCAATCAGGTCCTCTTAGAATAGGAGTTGTAGATAACTGATGTTTGAGTGTATCAAATGCTTCCTAGCAAAGATTAGTCCACTTGAACTCAGTATTTTTCATAAGTAACACAAACAAATAAGAAGCTATTTTGGAAAAAAAATTGATAAATCTTCTATAGTATCCAGCATGTCCTAAGAAACTTCTCACATATGTTTGGGTTTTGGGAATAGGAAGGTCTTTAATGACTTGTATCTTGGATGGATCTACCTGAATTCCTTGAGATGAAATAAAGTGTCCAAGTACCACTCCTTCACTCATCATCATATGACATTTTTCGGTGCTTAAGGAGAGGTGGGCTTGTATACATCGGTTAAGTACTTTCTCAAGATTTTGTAGTGCTTCCTCGAAAGAGACACCATAAGGGGTAAAATCATCCATAAAAAATTCCATAGAGTCATTAATCATATCAGAAAAGATTCCTATAACTGCTCTTTGAAAGGTTGTTGGTGAATTACATAGTCCAAATGGGAGGACTCTATAAGAAAACATTCCCCATGGGCTAGTAAAAGTGGTCTTATCTTGGTCTTGGGGTGCAATTTTGATCTAGTTATACCCACTGAAACCATCTAAGAAATATAAGAATTTCTTCCCTGACAAACTATCTAACACTCGATCAATGAATGGTAACGAAAAGTGATCTTTTTGAGTAGATTTATTTAAGGCTCTATAATCTACACACTCTCCATTTCCCATTTTTCTTAGGAACTATTACCAATGCGGAAACCCATTCATTGTCAGATATAGGATATATAAACCCTACATTAAGCAATTTTATAAGTTCCTCTTTAATAATTTCTCTTAAATTAGGGTTCATTCGTCGTTGAGATTGGCAGATCGGTGGAAAATCTTCCTTGATATAGATACGATGAGTACATAATTCAGGAGAGATTCCCTTCATATCTATATATTCCCATGCGAATGCTTCCTTATGTTCAAGAAGTAACTTCATTAATTGTTGTGTTTCAGCAACTGTCAAGTTGGGGTTTATATTCAGTGTTTTGTCAGGTTCAATTTCTACCGGTATACTTTTAGAAGAGATGGTAGCTGATGTTTGAGGTAGGTCTTTAGAGTTAAGTTTTTCCTGGGTATCTGAATCCAAAAGTGTAGCTAGTTGATTATGTGTTTCTGGAGTCACAGAGGAGGGTTCACAAATAAAATTATTAATTACTTCATCCTCAGTGGCATCTTTAAGGCTTAAGGCTTGTCCGATAGTCAAGATAGGTTGAGTTGTTTGATCATCAAAGTCCACCCATAAGGAATTGTCATTATTAATCAAGGGTGTAGCGTGAGGGTAGAGGGTAAGTTGTTTGGTCTCATATCCATTGGAAATTGTCATTGAACCAAATCTACAGCTGATAAAGGCATCTGTTGTGGCTAGCCAAGGCCTGCCCAAAATTAGAGGATGACCCCCCAACTTTGTTTTAGGTTGTAATACCACAAAGTCAGCTTGATAATTCCAGGACTCAATTGAGATGATTAGATCTTCAATGACTCCTTCCAGTTTGATTGTAGAATGGTCAGCTAATTCTAGAATGGTTGGGGTATCTCTAATTTCATTCTTTAGTTGTAACAGTTGTGAAGTTTCAAGAGTCATAATATTGATAGCAGCACCTAAGTCGACCAGAACTCGAGGGATTATTTTTTTTCCAATTTGCACTGTGATAGTAGGATGGTCGGGATCACCATATTTAACTGGGGGAGCTTTACCCGACATTAGTGTAGACAAATCACCCATGACATGAACTGTGAGGGGATCTTTAGTTTTTCTATCGGGTTTCTTAACACAAATGTCTCGCATAGTTCTAGCATAAATTGGTACATCTCTTAGTGCTTGTAATAGTGGAATTTTGACATAGAGACTTTGTAATTCTCCTAGAAGATTGAAAGTAGGTGGCTCAAGAGTTTTAGTCAAAGCTAAACTCTCAGGGAATGGTGGTTCTATTGTTTTAGCAACAGTGTTTGAGGATGGTTGTACCTCTTCAGGTAAATCGTGTTTTTTTATTTCTTCTTTATCGAAATCAGAGGAGGTAACATCATCAATGATAGGTTCTACTATTTTCCCAGATCGTAAATGAATATCATTGCATTGTGCAGGGAAAAGAGAAAGTATAGGCTGGTTTTGAATGTCAATGCACTGCACAGCCTTATTATTGGGGTTAGGGTTAGGTTGTACAGGTAGTTGGGGCCTCATGATTTGATTATTCGGTGGAGCACCTAATGGTAAAGGGAGTGGTTGCTGAACTTGTGATTGAAATTGAGGAAATTGATTTGGGAACGGGGGTTGTTGACCTCTCCAATTTGGATTCCATTGGTTAAGCTAAGGTTTTTGTTGTGAAGGCCGAGGTGTCCATATTGTTGGGTCTACATAGGGATGGTTTGTTTGTTGCATGGGTGGGTAATTCATTTGATTGGAGGGTGGGTATTTCATTTGGTTAAAGGGGGGGTAATTTTCTTGACTAAAAAAAGGATAATTATTCCAACGATTAGAATATGTAAATGGAATATTGGGATTCATACCTTGTCCCCATGGTTTCCATTTCCTTCTCTGTGTCAACAGATAGACAGCTTCAGCTTATTCATCAGTTGGTTGTAATGCTTCTTTGATTCCTGGTAAAGAAGGGCATTGTTGAGTTTCATTATCCTTATCACAAATGGTGAAAATTGGCTTTTTTTCCAATGGGCATTCCCTTCTTGGGTGCTTTTCTCTTCATTTGGAACAAAATATGGACAGAACTGCTTCTACTTCGGCTTGTTTCTTTTTAATCTGCAAGGTGTCAATTTGTGAAGCAAAAGAACTTAACATTTCAATTTTAAGTTCCTCGAGTAGATTACCTATTTTGGCTCTTGTTGCTCCTCCACTGGATGATTTTTGAACTCTTGAAAATGTGGTATCCTTGTTGTTTGATCTATTCCTTGCAGCTCCTCTTGAACATCTTTTACAAAGGTTAACAATTTCATCATATGATTCTTTAGATATGTCCCCTTTTCCAAGCATATTCAGCATATCTAGACAGCCATCCTTTACTCCTTTTAATAATATTGTTTTAAGAATATCTTTACTTACATCGAGGTGACTGGATCTTTGTAGATTATATTGTAGTCTTTCCACAAAGTCCTCCAGATTTTCATCCTCTTTTTGTATCATCTTGAATAGTTCCTCTCTTTTTTCTCTTGTTCGGCAATAGTCTTGATATTTGTGCAGAAATTTCTATTTCATCCGATCCCATTTTGTGATTACATGACCTCCAAGACTCATGAACCATATTAATGCATTTCCATTTAATGTTGTTGGGAATAGCTTTAATTTTTTAGCATTGGAAATGTAATCATAACTTCTGCATAATATGTCAAACTCGAAAAGGAATTCATCAGGATCTTCAGAAGATAAACCATGAAAGTTAGGTAAAGATAAAAGTGGAATATTCTTCATGGGAGATAATCCTCTAGGAAGATCACCAATAGGAAATCCTAAGGTAGAAAAAGATTTTTCATCGTTTACCTCTACTTCAAGACCTACCTATTCTTCATGGTGCAGTTCTTCATTATATCCATCCATGGTTTCTTATGTTTGTTCCCCTACTGCACTTGCTCGATCCTCAATGTTGTCTGTTGGTTTTTCAACTGTCTTCATTTCAAAGTTCGCTTGAAAGGAAGGTTGAGACTTTGGTTTTCGAGAGCTTGGTCATTGAGGAACAACGGATTCACATTTTGATATAATCTGGTTGATAAAAGTCTTTCTTCCTCCTCTTCCTCTACCACTGCCACATGTAGGGTCAGTTTCCTTGGGGGGTCCACTTCCTCTCATGCAATCTGTACATATGAAAGAAAAACGTAAATGCTTTTGAAATCTATAATTGCCTTCCTTGGCAACGGTGCCAAAATGTTGGTCACTATAATTGCTTATTAGTTAAAACAATCAAGTGTTACATAAATTGTCAACCCAAGGAAGTATGTTTATTTCAAAGGTAATCACACACTGTATATGCTCAATCTCAAAAGAAATCCAAATTTGTAGTAAACGTTACACTAATCACACCTTGCTTTGAACAGACTGAAGTTCTACTCTGAATTACAGTAAAAGTAATCTATCTATTGCAGAGTTTAAGATTCAAAAGGAAATAATTATCAGAAGAATCTTGGATTACATTAAGAAACAGCAACCTAGGAAAAAGGAACCTTTCAGCATATTGCAAAGAAGACTAACTATTATGTAACAGAGAACAAGACCCTATTCCTCAAAGTAGGAATCTTCAGCACCTGTCTCTAACTATCACACTTTTATAAACTCATTCTGCAAACAAGATTACCAATCAAAATGATTAACAAATATCTAGGAATGAATTGTATGAAAACGATGTAACAATCAGTGGAAACAGAGTTTCAGCAAAACAGAGTTTTAACAGGGTATAGATAAAAACAATACTAACACACTACAGAAACTAATGGGTGAATCTTGTGAAGAAGGTGGGCCCTCTCCTTCTCACAAGATTCCCCAAAATGAAAGGAGCTAAAAAGAAATGCTAATAATGATCTTTTATTCATCTGTCAAATGTGACGAGTTACAATATCCAAAGTGAACACGCCCCTTCTCTGTAATTCCTTTCTAGCTAAGCCTTTTGTAATCTCCCTTCTAATACTGATTTCCTTCCCTATTTAAAGAGGAGAATCCTCTTAATACAATTAAGCATAAAATTACATGTGTACGTACAAATCCTATTCTTAGTCTGATCTAATCCTCTATGTTGGAATAGGATATTCTGATCTTCCGTAGAAAAATGTTGTTACAGTGGTGTAATGGTGTTGGATTGAGGTACAACTATTGCAGCCAGTGTAACATCCCCTTTATTTATCTTTTCTTGTTATTGTTGTATGTGAAACACTGTTTCAGCATCGCAAATCACGGACTGTTTCAGCAACGGGATTTGCAAACTGTTTGACTATTTCAGCAACGTGGTCTTCAAGCAACAACGATGGTTGCAATGGTGATGACTTAAGGTACAGCTGTTGCGGCCAGTGTAACAGCTCCTTCTTGTTACTGTTGTACGTGAAATGTTGTTTCAGCATCGCAAATCACGGACTATTTCAGCAACGAGATCTACGTACTGTTTGACTGTTTCAGCAACATGGTCTTCAAGCAGCAACGATATATTAACTGCAGTCTTCAAACTGTTTCAGCAACTATATATTTCTAATTAATGGCTAAGTATGAGAGTAATGTAAAATTACATGTAAAACAAATTAAACATATAGCAAAGAGAAGAAACGTTATATACCTTTGGAAAAATAGATTAAGGTGATAATGTTGGCTTAAATATGAGTGGGAAAAGGATGTAATGATAGCAAAAAGTGTGAGCAAAAAGGTACATTATAGGGTCCTAACAGGTTTGCTACCATAAAGTATAAAAAATTTCTAATCAATTTTTTTATAGGCTCTTTATTTTATGGATGTTGTTACTCAAGAGGAAAATGGCGTGAACAATATGGTGTTTTGACCGACTTAAAATTTATGCAAAGAGATGAAGATGCAATCTTTTCATTTCGATGAAATCTATGCAACAAGAAGGAGAAAACATTTATCATTCCCATATGCCCAATGTCCTAAAAATTTAAAACTCATCAATATCAATATCTTCAATAAATGAGCAAAATAGACTATACACCAATGCACGATTCATGCCCCCCCCCCCCAAGTGGAGTCGCCAATTTTATTATCGGGTAAATTGGTGAATGAAGACATAGACTAATCCCCCTAGATCCACCTAGATCTAGAACAAAAAATGACAGGACATGGCACTTTCACTAGGCTCCAATCATCAAATTTACTATTGAACAAAAGATGAGAGACATACCTTTAAGTGTCGCTTCTTTATGTCTTCATTGTTCCTGCTTTTCTCCAGTGCTCTTGTGATACTGATCTAGATGCCTTGATGTCGTAAGGTTCCTTCCAATAGTTCCTTGCTTCCCACACACTTTTGATCCAAGGATTCTGAGACTATAGATCTGACATCTATCTTGACAAAAGCAAAGCTCAAAGCCACTCTAACCAAGCTAATAATTCCAAGCCAAATCCAACTACAAAAGTCAAGCTTCAAAACCAACTAACTTTCTCCATGAGAGCTCCTCTCCTTTTATAAGTTGAAGAGGATAAGGTGACGAGGTTAGGATGATCCCACTAAATCATGAAAGAAAGTAAGAATCAAACCATTCATAGGCCACCTCACCATAGAAGCTTCTCCTTCTAGAAGCATTGAGAAAATGTTCATTTTTCCCATGTACGAAGGTCGTCGTGACCTGGCTATAGTGTAGCCTACGGAAATTTTGCGCCCTAGATATAGTGCAGCCTGCAGAAATTAGGCATTTACACACCCTAGATATGGTGCAGCCCACGGAAATCCTCCAAAATAGGTTTTTTACAGAGGAAAACACAACTTCTTCTCTCAGGAAAAGTTCTTCTCCCTTCTTTCTTTAGGAATTTAGGCCACTGACCCTTCTGAAGGCAACAAATAGGTATACATCATTAACGATCATAGGGATGACAAATATAATGTGTAACAGTCATACCTACTTTCCGTTTTTATAAATGAAGGACTCACATCAGACCTGTCTTCACCCTTTACAAATGAAAGACTTGCATCAGGTTTCTTAGGATTACTAGTTTCTTCCTTGTTGTATCCAAGACCGGATTTGTTATTTTGTGATCTCTAACTATCCAAGATCTCATCTAATATCATAGAGTTATTCAAGAACTTGACTTGTGTATTTGACTTCTCAACCTTCTTTCTAAGATTCACAACTTCTACTTCCAGCTTATGACATGATTCTTCCCTTTTGTTCAACTGGTTCCTCACTACCTCCTCTCTTCTTTTGGTTTCTTCAAGTTGGTTCTTCATATTGACATTGTCTTCTCTTAGTTATTTTAGATCTGCAAGGATTCTGCTAAGTTCATCATCTTCCTTCTTTTCTTCTTTTACTTGACTGATTTCATTCTTTAATTTCTCAATCTCCTCTTATTTTTCTTCTAGCTGAATATTTTGCTCGGATATGATTTTTTCATTGTCTTTGAGCATTTCCTTTATTTCCAAGAAATTATTTTGACTCTTTTCAAGAAATTATTTAGTGTAGTCATGATTAAAACTATAGTTTGAATAGTCCCTGAGGTGTAGGATAGTTGGTGACGGAGTGTGTTGTTAAGCCACTCTGTGTTGAAAATTCATCGGTTCGAAACCTACGGGGACAAAAAATCCAACCATGTTAAGGGTTGGTGTGGCTCAGGCTGGGTGCGATCCCCGGGTGATTTTGACAGCTTAGATGCCCCTAAGTCATGATTTCTCAAGCCACAGGTTAATCCCGATGCCAACAGGTTCGACCTCATTAACAAACAAAAAACAAAACTATAGTCTGAATAATCATGGTCATAGTTGTATTCATAAAGACTCCAATCAACTTTCTATTTGACTTTATATAGTTCTTCTTCTACTTCTTTCATGGTATAAATGCTAGCAGAACATTCTTCTATTGTATCTAAATCTTCTTCTTTACTTGCAGGGGAGATTTTAATATCATCATTATTGCTATCGGAATATTGTGGAGAGTCTTTACCTTTATTGATGGTTGAGTCTTCCTCTTCATCCTTGATAGGAATGTCCTCTGTGTTTTCTCTTTTGATTTGATACATCTTCATGGGAGGATGAGCAGATTCTATGGAGGTATCATTACAAAACATGTCATATTCAACATCAATCTGAGTAATAGGACTTGAACCTTTAATCATGTGTACTTGTTCATATTCAAGGCCAAATTCGTTTGAAGGAATTCTTTGTAGACTGAGAACTTTATCAAGGGCTTCAGTCCCTTTCTTGAATTTTTCAATAGTCTTAGGTTGATCCGTTATTTGTTTACACCTTTGTTTATAGTTTCTCATATCATCCAAAGCACACTCAAGCTCAGCTTCAAGATTGAATTTTGCTTCAATGTCTGAGCATTCTTCAAAAGAATATCCATAACTAGAATTGTTGTAGACTGAACTTTGTTCTAATTGAAATGATTCATTAGACTTTTCTTCTGAGTAGAGGTCTTTCATCTTGTCCCAAAGTTCCTTTGCAAAATTACATTCACCTGTCTTCTCTTTGACATCATCAGGTAATCCATCAAGGATTGTATTCATTGCCACTGAGTTAATTTTCTTGGCTTTCTTTTGACCTGGAGTCCTTCCTTTGATTGGTGGGGAGTAATCAGTGATCACTAAATTCCATACATTAAGTCCCAATCCCTTCATATGAATTTCCATTATTTTACTCCAAAATATGTATTCTTCTTTTCCAGGTATTGGAGTTCCATTCTCAGTGTAAATATTTTGTCCATCCATGTGTGCTTAATTTTATCTTCCTTTCAGTTTGTTAGATTGTTCTTAAAGGAACCTCGCTCTGATACCAATTGATGGAATATCCAGCAATACTGAGAAGGGGGGGTGAATCAGTATTGCCTACTTTTTCCTTTTAACTTCATCCATATTAAACACACATATTAATTATTCAATTAATCAATATATGATGAACAACAAACCCTTATGAACAGAAGGTTTTATCATGGAACCCAACAGGGAAAACCACCAACACTTTTCTATTAACTGCAAAATTTATTTTCTTACAAGTTACATAGAAGGAAGATATTCTTCCTTTTCGATCAGCACCAACTGATCAGGATGCACCCACACCCTTTTTCACCAACACCAACTAGTAGGAGGCTACGACCCCCTGTTTAGTCAACTACAACTGACAAGGAAGCACCAACTCCCTATGTTCACTAGCACCAATTGGTAGGAGGCTTTCACCCCCTATTTAGTCATCTACAACTGACAAGGAAGCATCTACTCCCCTTATAGGCTCAAACCTACCCTTGCACCACCCAACCACCATTAATTTCACAATTCAATTCAATCGTTGTTGCTCTTCAATGAATTTGATTCATGCAGCCATTAACACAAGTCCTATCAGATTTGACCTTTTGACAACGACTAGTTTTCCCTTGCTCCACCCTTCATCCCTTTATACATTTTATAATATTTATAACTCTTTTACTGTACTATGTTCCATGTGTTCATAAAACACACAGAGATATTATCAATTCTTCAAGCCTCGTTGGAGTAATTAATTGTTGCACTTTCTACTTGTATGTTGCAACCTTTGCTTGTATGTTCTTTTGGTTATCTACAATCAAACTTCATCTCATGCTCTCTGGCTTCTGTCATTTAATATTCAATGAATATGTTGCATTCCAATAAAGGTCTTCTATATCAAATACTGGATTGCATAATTGCTGCTCTATCTTCTTCTGTTCTTGATCTTCAATAAGACATTTACAGGCACCTTAGAACAAACAAGCCTTCATCTTGCACTCTACTTTTGTTCTTGATCTTCATAAGACATTTACAGGCACCTTCGAACAAACAGTTCTTCATCTTGGACTATACTTTTGTTCTTTATATATCTTTTGATTCAGACTGCAGAGGCACTTTCTTCTCACCACTCTTTCTCGTTTATATATTCTTCAAAACCGTGGGAGTGTGAAAAACTATGTCCCTTCATTTGGACAATCGCGCCTCTTCATTTAACTTAACCATTATCATTGTTTATTATTCTTACGTGAAGGCTTTTCATAAATTGATCATAGATATGGATCAATTTCATCTTTTAACTCGATCCTAAATCTCTGCAATTATTTCAAAAACTGAGTCCTGCATAGGCGCTTCCT
Organism: Picea engelmannii; assembly: GCA_009831015.1. Classification (NCBI taxonomy): domain Eukaryota; kingdom Viridiplantae; phylum Streptophyta; class Pinopsida; order Pinales; family Pinaceae; genus Picea; species Picea engelmannii. Next base: position 374,480 of record ML794383.1, read on the forward strand.
TCAAACCATTTCTATGTGATCACAGGCATTGAACCATGGGCTTATCAACTTTAGAAACTTATTATATTCTACCTTTTAAATATGTTACCATATGACCAATGGTGATATCTAGACGTTAGTCCAAATGAGTGCTTGAGCGCTTATCAGAATCAATGATCATGATTTAATCTCCTGATGAGATGGATGACTCTCGAGACATCAGGACTTCATCGTTCGAGACCTCGGGATTTGCAACATGTCAAATCTCTCGGAGTGAATTTTTTCGGATAGATAAAATGGTTCACGTTTACTTCTCGGAACCATATCAATGGTCAGATTCGATCCTTGTATATATATCGTTTTACTGCTTTAATATGATGGTTGGAACTTAATCAGGCATTGATATGGATGGCTACTATTTACTTTGAGACTTTGTCTATTTCAACTTACACTATCCTTCCACTGTATTATGATCAACGGTTGAGATTACACCCAAAGTGATCTTTCATATTGGACGACTCGTGTCCACTTCAGGACTTCAGCATTCAGGACTTCGGGACTTAGGGCATATGTTGGTGGTGAAACTCCCAAAGTAAAACTCCTGGAGTGATGTAGCTTGCTTACATCACTTGATGATGTGGCACAAGCCGAGTGTCTTCCACATGTTACTCATATTCAAGATTTGCACGTACCCAAAATGTCGATTTCAACTTGACACTAGTCATTATCTGATTGTGCCACGTGTCCTTGTTGACGTGGTCAGTCAACGTGGTATGTCACATGTCCTTGTTGAAGTGGTATGATGACGTGTATCTCTCGATGTGACACATATTCATCTCCTTGATCTAACGGTCAGAATAGAATCCGAAGGGTATCTCAGATTGACGACTGAGAGTGACTTCAGAATTTTGGCTTTCGAAACTTCAGGTATTTCGATATCTCGACTTCACAATCTTCTGAAGTGAGATTCCTGAAGCGTAACCTCCTCACATATTTAAACCCAGAGTGAATGATGTTTGTTTTATCAAGATCTTATATAAACAGCTCGATCTGTTTGCGATGCAGCTTTTCCTTGGTTTAAATCCAATGGACCTCGAACTTTGCTTATCCTATCCTTCCACTTAATTTGATCCGACGACTGACAAAAATTCGGGTAATCGAGAACTCAGATATTTCTACTTATCCTATCCTTCCATTTAATTTGATCAGATGGCTGACAAGAATTTAGATAATCGAGATCTCAGATCTTTCTTCTTATCCTTTCCTTGCATTAAAAAGTGATCCAACAGCTAACGAGTATTTCGGGTATTCGAATTCTCAAACCTTTTGCCTTATCCTATCCTTCCACTTAAAGTGATACGACAGCTGACGGATATTCAGATAATCTAATTCTCAATCGTTTTGCCTCGCTTATTCTGTCCTTCCACTTAAAGTGATCCAACGGTCATGAAGACTCTCGAAGCAGATTAAGGATCAAGGACGATTTTAGAACCACAACTTGCGAGTGATTTAACTTGTCACCCAAGCTCTGCAATTTTAAGTTGTTTGTTGGTGAGTCAACCAAAATCGTCAATCTTTGAAGCTATGAGATCTGATGATCTAGACCAATTGCAGGATAGTAACCATCGAGTCATTTATTTCTTCTTTCGCTCTCCGCAATTCATCCATGTCGTTGATCTAGAGCATGCGTATCAACGGTCTTGATTTGATCTGAGTTTCATCGCACCATACCTACTGAGATTTGATATTCATTCACTAACTCTCCTGAGCTTTAATCTTTGCATATCGTCCAATTGTTTGACATCAACCATTATATGCTAACCGAATATTGTTGATATCATTGACAATTCGTCATATCGACTTATCATCACATCAATGACATCGACTGTTGACATTAATGACAATACATCAATGACACTATGTCTAATAAAAAAGTCAAATAGGATTATTTAAATAATAAAGTGAAGTGACAAATTCAACGAGGATTATTTAAATAATAAAGTGAAGTGATAAAATCAAAGAGGATTATTTAAATAATAAAGTGAAGTGACAAAGTCAAGGAGGATTATTTAAACAATAAAGTAAATGGAAAACTTTCTAATTATGGAAAGTGGTTATAAGAAGGTTAACCCTAAAATGAGGAAAATGGGTTAAGTGGTCAAGTGGCTATTGGATACATGGACAAGTGGCAATTTGGGCAAAGTTGGACATAGGTAACTATGTGGACAAAGTGGCCTAGAAGATGCTTCTAAGGAAGCTACTTGGAGAGTATAAATAAGAGGCAAGGCTCTCTCATTTGAATCACACTTGAGAATATTGAATATTTACAAGTGACTGAGTAACCAAAGGATATCTAAGCCAAATTTCAAAGGGAAGGTGAAGTAAAGAAGGCCGAAATTAAAGGGAGGATAAATTCTTTTGATGATGCTTTCTAAGGTATGTTATTTACAGGTCATCTCACCATTTTTGCAATAACGTTTTTTTTGGAATGATTCAAACCGTGAAATTGGGAGGCCATTGAGAAAACATATCCAAGTAGTTGTGGTACGAATTTCAGCTTGCGGATAGTTGTATTTTTGTATTTACACTTTGTGGAAAATAGGGTTTGTGTCTAGTCCTGAAACTAATCTAAAACAGGTGTTTCGGGTAAAAACATCATAATTTATTCATAACATATCCAAATTTAGTAAGACCAAATTTTTTGGTTAGAGTACCGTATGTAGTATTCTGTATAAAATTTTCATATCCATACAACAATTATTATGTGCAGGGCACACTCTACAAGTTCTCTCTCTAGAATAAGCCAGAATTCAACAAGGTATGCCATTTTTTCTATAACTCCTTTTCTGAGAGGTTCCAAGTAGTGACACCTGGAGGAATTGCATAAAAAACATTGAAGAACATTGTGTACTATTTTCATATCTTTATTCATTACAGGTACATAGTTATGATTATTTCAAGTTAGGGTTGTTGACTAATCCAAAACTAGTCATGTGAGACTAAAGTAAATTTTGATGAAAATGCTAGTCTCTTGTTGTTAAAGTTAAGGAAGGTTTGCAGGTTTAGGTACAGGTTGGTGCATGGTTGATGCACTTTTTTATGGCACAATTTGATTACAGGTTGTTTGGTATAGGTTGGTGCATGCTTGATGCACTTGTTTATGGTACAGGTTGATTACAGGTTGAGGTACAGGTTGATGCATAGTTGATACATGGTACGGGTTATTGGTACAGGTTGTTTGGTGTAGATTTATTGGTACAGGTTTACAACAATATATCTCATAGTGATAATGTGACAGTGATTCTATCATTCTACTTATACATCAGGGCAGTTGGACGGGGCAAGTACAGGTGGTTGTAGCCACCTTCCGGTTGTAGTCGGAGAACATAGGGGGTTGTAGCCTCCTTTTGGTTGTAGCCAGAGTATTGGGGAGTTGGAGTTTCCCTTAGGTTGTAGCCTAAGAAACTAGGGGGTTGGAGACCTCCTTCCAGTTGCAATTGGAAAACAAAGGAAGTTGGTGCTTCCAATGAATGTAATTCTTCAAGACATATAAGAAAAAACATTTTGTGGTTTTCTCCCGCTTTGGGTTTTCACGTAAAAACACTAGTGTACTGTGTATGTGTATAATTTTTCATTTGTTCATTGTTTATTTACTCTACAAATATTGGATGATAATGCCACATTGATATAACACTTGCATTGTATGGTTAAAAAGGATTAGATTTCTCTATTACTAATTCACCCCCCCTCTCAGTAATCCAACAATTGGTATCAGAGAAGGTTCCTTCAGAAATCAGTTTAACCACTGAAAGGTAGATCATGGAGAGCAACAACATGTATAAAAATGGAATACCATAGTTTGATGGACAGAAGTATGTATTTTGGAGCATAAGGATGAAGACATATATACATGCACATGGATTTGAAATTTGGAAATCAATTGTAGATGGATACATAGCACCAGCAGTTCCACTGACAAATGACAAAGCTAGAAAACTTGGTCAGAATAATTACAGAGACACAAATGCACTTCTGAATGGTCTTGGAGAATCATTATTCACCAAAGTTGAACATTGTAAATTCGCTAAAGAGATTTGGGAAAAAATTTGAAATATTTATGAAGGAGATTCAAAAGTCAAAGTAGCAAAGCTTCAAACTTACAGAGGTCAGTTCTAACAACTAAAGATGAAGGAAGATGAGAACATTGCAGCTTACTTTTTATGAGTCGGTGAAACAGTAAATGCAATCTTGGGATTGGGAGAATAAATCAAAGAATCTGTAATTGTTCAAAGGGTACTAAGATCTCTTCCTATGAGATTTGACCCTAAGATATCAGCACTAGAAGAAAGAGAGGATCTAAACTCAATAATAATGGACTAACTACATGGAATATTCACAACATTTGAAATGAGAACTGAACAGGAAAATCCAGATATAAAAGAAGCATCCAAAAGGTCAAAGCAAAAGGGAAAGAAAAAAAGAAAAAAACATAGCAACAGCAGTGACGTCTCGGAAGATGATGAAGAAGTGGCCAACTTTGTCAAAAGATTGAACAAGGGAACCAATGGAAGGTATAGAGGTAAGATTCCTTTGATTTGTTTTAATTTTGATGGTATTGATCATTTTTCTAAAGCATGTCCTCATAAGAAAAAGAGAAATGATGAAGGTTACTTAAATAGAAAACAAACATATAAAGGCAAAAGAACGACAAAGAAAGTTTTCAAGAAAATCTTATGCACCAAAGAATACATCTCATCATCTGATGAAGATGAAGTCAGTGACAATGAGACACAAAGAGTTCTATTCATGGCAGTAGAAGAATCAGATAAAGAAGACTTTGAAGAAGAATATGAAGAGGCAGAAGTTAACTACGGAGAAGAATTGTTGTGTGCCATAGAAGTTATCAGAAGAGAAGAGAAGAAAAACAAGAAACTACAAGCGGAACTAGACAAGAAAGAAGACACTCGGGAACTAAAACAAATGATCACAAATTTGAAGGTTCAAATTGAAGAAGATAAAAGAATTGAAGAATCACTCAAAGAAGAGCTAGAAGGAAGAGACAGGATCATTGGAAATTTGGAAGCATAAATTGTCACATTAAGAAAGGATCTTCAAAAGAAAAATATGTAGAACAGCTCAAAAGTTATGAATTACATTATTATCATCCAAAAACCTCATCATGACAAGTCTAGACTTGGATACAATCAGACAGAAAATGGATCAAGCTCCAAAACAACAGAACAAGAAACATATCCAAAAATCTATGCAGAAACAATCAAAGGGGATAGGAAGGTCTACAAAGAAAATTACAGGGACACTCCTCCACCAAGAAGATTCATATTTTAGAGTCAACAACCAACAGAAACATATAGGCCTTAGGAAGAAGAAGGATTCATAAGAGTACCTCATTTCAGAAGATCTTCAACTCCCAGGTATCAAACTAGCTTTTTTGGTTTATGTTATGCATGTAATAATTTTTTACATAAAGTTGTGAATTGAAGAGCTCACAACAGGAACATAAACAACTTTCAAAGTCGTACACAAAAGGGTTATCCAAGAAGGCCTAGTCAAACACAGAGAAGAAGTTGCAACAGGTTTGAATATTTGAGCATTGAAGTGAAATTCTACAAATGTAACAACTTTGGACACATGGCCAAAGATTGCAAAATGACATTCCCTCCTAGAGAACCACAATAGAACAACAACAATCACAGACAGAAACCTCAGAAAAGAACATGGATAAGAAGAAGAATCAATATAGCAATGAAGAATGCACACTCTCTCTACAATCTAAGCAGAAGAAACATGGTCGGTATGTTGATAGTGGTTGTTCAAAACACATGACAGGTGATAGAGACAGGTTTCTTACATTAAGAAAGGAAAGAGATGGATCAGTCTCCTTCAGAAATGATGATTCAGCTAAAATCATTGGAAAACGCACAGTCAGAATTGGGAACAAGAATACTAAGGCAGAAAATGTTCTACTAGTAGAAGATATGAAACATAATCTTCTAAGTGTGAGTCAAATGTGTGACCAAGGTCATAAAGTTACTTTCAATTCACAAAAGTGTGAGATAAGAAAAGAAGGTTCATGAAAATTGATTGCAACAGTTGCGAGAACTTTAAGCAACATATATGTATTAAGTGAAATTGGAAATGAAAAGTGTTTCCTAATAAAGGAAGATGGCAGTTGGCTATGGCATAGAAGAATGGGTCACATACATTTTGATAACCTTGTCAAAGTCAGAAAAAGGGAAGTAGTCAGAGAAATTCCCCAGATCACGAAACCAACCAACACTTTATGCAAGCATTGTCAACAAGGATAGCAAACAAAGACCAGGTTTAAATCAAAAGAATATTCAACGAAAAGACCACTAGAAATTGTGCATATTGATCTAGTTGGACCAACTACAACAAAGGTTTTAAAAGGTGAGAAATACTTTATGTTATTAGTTGATGATTATACAAGAATGATTGCAGTTTCATTTCTCATGAATAAGTCAGAAGATTTTGAAAACTTCAAGGTCTACAAGGAAATGGTTGAAAATGAAATGGATTCAAAAATCAAATGCTTGAGATATGATAATGGAGGAGAGTTCACTTCAAAGGAATTTATGGAATACTGCAACATGCATGGAATAAAAAGGCAATTCTTCGTTGCTAGGACACCTCAACAGAATGGAGTTGTTGAAAGAAAGAACATGACAATACAGGAAATGGCTCAAACAATGCTAATGGATTCCAAATTGACAAGTATATTTTCGACACATGCAGTCCATACAACAGTTCACATTCAAAACAAAGTAATGCTCATAAACAACACTGACAAAACTCCCTATGAGCTATGGAAAGGAAGACCAACAAATGTGAAGAACTTCAGATTTTTTGGAAGAAAATGATACACAAAAAGAGAAGATGGCAGAATGGGAATGTTTGACTCTCGTGTGGACAAAGGATTACTTGTTGGTTACTCAAGTACCAGGAAAACATACAAGTGTTACAACCCGAGATTAAACAAAGTTGTGGAAAGCATCAACGTAACAATTGATGAAACATTTAGACAAGAATTAAAGGAAGAAGAAAATGAATCAATGGAACAGCTTTACGAAGAAGAAGCAGAAGATGAAAAAGAAGTAGAAGGGGAAGATGAAGAGGGTTCGATAGAAGCAGAAGAGAAAGTTCAGAAAGTGCCTCCAAAGACACCTAGAAGACGAGTACAGAACAATCATCCTTCAGATCAGATTATCATAAACAAAGATGCAAGAGTTGAGACTAGAAGAAGAATCTGTTCACCAGAACAAATGCACCTAGCACTCTCATCTACGATTGAACCAACCTGTTTTGAAGAGTTCAACAAGGATGAATTTTGTAATAAGGTAATGGATGAAGAATTGGATCAAATAAAGAAAAATAACACTTGGGAATTGGTTCCAAGACCAAAGGATAAGAATGTGATCAGCACAAAGTGGGTATACATGAATAAATTGAATGAATATGGGCAGGTTACAAGAAACAAATCTAGATTGGTATGTAAAGGATATGCACAGGTTGAAGGAATTGACTTTGAAGAGACATTTTCCCCAATTGCCAGAATGGAAGCAATCTGATTTCTTTTAGCTTATGCATGATCCAAAAATATTAAATTGTATCAGATGGACGTAAAATCATATTTTATGAATGGGGAACTTGAAGAAGAAGTCTACATTGAACAACCAGAAGGATTTCAGTTGTCATAGAACGTAGATTATGTGTGTAAATTAAAGAAGCCTTGTATGGTCTAAAACAGGCTCCTAGATCATGGTACTCTAGATTGGATAAATATCTACAACAGACAGGGTTCATAACAGGAAGTGCAGACAACAACCTCTACATCAAGGTAACTCAAGATAGTATTTTATTAATTGAAGTTTATGTTGATGATATTATTTTTGGAAGTATTAATGATAGGTTAATCCAGAAATTTGCAAAGGACATGCAGAATGAATTTGAAATTTCATTACTTGGAGAACTATCCTTCTTTTTGGGTCTTTAGATACGTCAAAGCAACCAAGGAATTTTTATTTCTCAAACTAAATATATCAGAGAAATGTTAAAGAGGTTTGGAATGGAAGATTGCAAACCAGTTATCACTCCATGAAAACCAGTTGCAAGTTGAGAAAATATGATGATTCAAAGTCTACAGATTAGAGGCAATACAGGTCAATGATTGGTAGCCTACTATATGTGACAACATCCAGACCAGATGTAATGTAGGAAGTTGGATAGGTGGCACGATTTCAAGCAGCAGCAAGGGAATCATATGTATTAGCAGTGAAGAGGATTTTCAGATATCTCAAAGGAACATAAGAGTTTGGATTATGGTATCCAAAAGGAAAGAATATATCACTTATTTCCTACATAGATGTAGATTGGGCAGGTTGCATTGATGATCGACGAAGCACCAGTGGAGCAGTTTTCTACTTGGGTGAGTGTTTAGTATCATGGATAAGCAATAAACAATCATCAGTATATTTATCTACAGTCGAGGCAAAGTATGTTGCAGCATCAGCATGTTGTACACATGTTCTATGGATGAAACAAACTCTGACAGATATACAGGTTGAATATGATGATCCCATTCCAATCTATTATGATAATACGAATGCCATCAGTATATCAAAGAACCCAGTGATGCACTCCAAGACGAAGCACATTCCAATCAAGTATCACTTTCCACGGGAACAAGTTGCAGAAAATAATATCAGAGTTGAATATGTGGGCACAAAAGAGCAGGACTCATGCCCCAAAGGAGGCCCAAGCAAGGCTTGTTCCTCCACAAATGTCCACCAAGCAAGGTGCTGCAAATACAAGTAAATACGCCCTCCAGGGGTCTCAAGTCAAATGTATCATGCCAAGTAAAATCACATTTAATACAAGAGTCATCTAAACATGAGCATAAAATCTACCTTTTCAAATTAAACAAGTGTTGAAAGACCCTATGCAATTTTCTAAATTTAGATATGGGAGGGGTGTCATAATGCCCTATTGGGTGAACCAAATCCTCGAGTAGGAGAGGTTTCCAAGGACAATCATGTCTAAGTCATGTATTTGGTATGAGGTGGATGGGGTTAGATTTATAGAGATGGGGTTTGATGGAGTACAAGGGCGTATATTGTCTCATTTATGGGTGTCTTTATAGAGGGTGTGTTTCCATTCGTGATGCATGATTTTTCCAAGCCCCTTTGCCATTAACTTATTACAATATTTCCAAGTTGAATCTAAAGTGGGACTTCTACCTAAGCATGAAAAAAATTGCCCACATTAACTATACCTTGGTCATACTTGACCATGCTTCCCCAAGTTGAATACGATATGTGGGACTTCTACCTAAGCATGAAAAACATTGCCCACACATGCTCTACCTTGGTTGGCATGTTTAGTTAGTTATTCATTTCATGGGTCCCTCAATTTTTGTGAGAAACATTTCATTGTTCTTGGGATCCATGGGCAAGAATCTAGAAGGTTTTGTGATTGAATTTTATCTTTTTCTAGCTACAAGCCTCTGGACCTTCAACCCCTTCTTCCCATGAAATCAGGTACATGCCATTCTTGGGTCAATAATCCCAATGACCTAAAAGATGGGGACATGAAAGAGAAGGAGTAATGGAAAGTGGTAAGTATGAGTGGGGACGGTATGATAACCCTTCAAGGAAAACCCCTGGTTACAACCCTTTCCCCAAGGGTGGCCACTTACTAGGACATCATGACACTCACCGAGGTGAAATAAGGCAAAAAACATAATTTCCAAGAAAAATGTTCCATAATCAAGAGAAGTTTCAATGAAACATATTCAAATGCCACAAGTATTAAAGTGACACTTACCATGATACCTGACTTGTTACCTCATGGAGCAAGATCCATTGTCTTTCAGAAGCAAGTTGATGTGGTTAATGTCGTCATGACGAACAAAGAAGTATGGTAGTGTGGTGGGGATCTGATTGTTTAAGTGGACACTATTAGTCAATCCATCTCTCGGTACTCCATGTCTGCAACATGAGGGCCTCGAGACATCATCTCCTTATTTATCCCTAGGAAAGGGGGATAACATGCACACAACAAAGTTCTCATTTGGATCAACGACATTTAAAATTGGTGCACTTGTAAGTAATTCTTTCAAAAGATGAAAACTTTCTTCACAAGCAAAGGTCCATTCAAATTTTGTCTCCTTCTTTTGTAGAGAAGTGATTGGATAAGCAATCTTGCAAAATCATCCCTTATAAATCTCATGTAATAACCTGCAAGTCTCATGAAATACCTTACTTCTGTTACATTCCTTGGTGTTGGTCATTCTTTGATTGCTTTAATATGTTCTAGATCCAAAGATATGCCTTCATCTGAAATGATATGGTCCAAATAATGGATCTACTTTTGGTAGAATGAACATTTGCTTAGCTTGGAATACAACTAATGTTCTCTTAACAATTTTACCACCATCCTCAAGTGTTGTTCATGCTCTTCCTCTAACTTAGGATAGATAAGTATGTCATCCAAGAAGACTATGAAAAACTTATCCAAGTAATTTTTGAATATGACATTCATTGGGAATGTTACTCCCTAGGCCTAGGGGTAACTAAGGAGATGATGTCTTGAGGCCCACATGTAGAAAACATGGAGTGCCAAGAGCTGGATAACTGACATAGCCCACATTGAGCAGGCAGATCCCCTCCTCTCCACCACACATCACCATTCATCGTTAGCAGCATAGCAGCGTCCACCACACTAGATTGGCACCCAGAGGACAACAAGTCTTGCTTCATGAGGTAACAAGTCCAGTCTCATGGTAAGTGACACTTTAATAGTTGAATCATTTGGGAAAGTTGCAAAGGGTCCTTCCTTTATTGTGAAACATTTGCTTGGAATATATACCTTTTGCCTTATTTCACCTTAGTGGTTGACATGGTTTTCTAGTAATTGAGTCATCCTCGAGAAAAAGGTTGCTATTATGGGTCTTCTTGAAGGGTCATCGTACCATTCCCATTCATGCTTACCATTTTCCATCCTTCTTCCCCTTTGTTTCCTCATGTTTTGGGTCTTCAGGTTCATTGATCCAAAGAAAGGCATGTACCTCATTTCATGGGAAGAAGGGGTTAAAGGCCCAGATATGTTGTAACTAGCACTATGAAAATCAAAATACATAATCTATCCTTGTAGATGATTTCCCTAGGGTCCTAAGAACAATGAAACGTTTCTCCATAAAATTAAAGGACATCTTGTTAATTTTTTTTAACCTAGCACACGATTGTTAATTTCAAGAAAAACTAATTTACTGAATCACATTACAACTAGGTTCTTAACAAACATCAAAGGAATCATTAACAACAGAAACCATAAAACATTTGCACATGAGATTTGGGTAAAACCCCTGGAAAAACCCTCGTGGGAAAACCAAATCTTTGATATTTTATTATAAATCGGGACTCCCTTCCTGGGAAGATGACCCATCTGAGGAAATTACAATTACATTAATTATCCTAACCTCGCAAACCTCGAGGTTGTTATCTCCATTGCTATCTCTTTGTCTCTTTCCCTTAGATCCCTGCACCTACATACCTGAAATATCACTCTCTGTGTGTAGTCCCTATCTCACTTGTATCTTCTCCTCTCACCTTAGATGCCTTTTTATAATCTAGAGATTATACCAAGCAAACCCTAAGCCAAAACCCTAGATCTCATCCAAAGTTATCAGAGGCTCGGATCCAATCTCACCTTCACTTAAGATCTAACGACTATGACTTAATTTAATTTTCACTTAAGTTACTAAAGCCAATAACTTAGGATTTTAACTTAATTAACCTCCATTAATTACAAAAAGGTCATTCATTTACACAAAAATGGAATTCTAAAGTTTTAAGAGGCTTTAGATGACTTCCACATGCTATACACATGCCAACGTGGAAATATTTGTCTGATGCTACAAATTTCAACACTCCCTCTTAGCGAGGAAGGTACTTCTGCCACTTGGAGATGGCTCTATCTTCGTTAACGAAGTTGCTACCTTGTCGACTTTGATTGTTCCCTCTGAATTGAAAGATATCTTAGTTGAATCACTTGGACCTGTCTGCAAAGACTTTCCTCTAATAATTCTCCTAGAAGCCTCCTGGTCCTGAGCATCCTGCATTGTCATATCGTACCATGACTGCTTCTTTTGGACAGACTTGGAAGGTTGCTCCTTCCCACTGAAACCTGAAGGTTGACTCCCTCTGATATGCTCAACCTTCGGAACTCCCTACTCCTTTTCCTTTGTCACTCTTTTGTTATTTTCCATAGTTCACATAGGCTTTCCCTTTAGCCTATACAGGTTGCTCTCTCTAACTCCAAAGACAACTGCTTTGTATGAGCTATATCTTCTAGGAATACTAAGCATTTGTCCATCTTATAATAAGACCTCATGGCCCTTATTCACAATCGTTGATATTGAGAGAACACTCCATCTGAGCTCTGGCACACATAACACATTCATCATTCTCAATACGCTACCAGAATCCATCTGGAATGGCATTGTTCCAGATCCCTTCAGTGCATGCTTGGTGGCCACACCAAGGTCCACATGCATGTCTGATTTTGGCGTTGTGAAGCTCTCAAATAGCTCAAGTGAACCTGTCATATGACATGTGTCTCCACTATCAATCAATCATACACTAGCTGGTAAATTGTCCGTGGAAAGCTAGGAAACAAGGCAAACCTCTTCCTCAAACTTTTTGGCAAACTCATCTGCCTATGTCGTCGTAGCAACCTCTTGTTGTGTATTACTTTAACCCTTCTTACTTTTCGGACATTGTGAAGCATAATGTCCCTTCTTATGACAGTTGAAGCATTTGAACTTACTTAGGTCCCTCCAAGTGCCTGCTTGTGAAGACAAATCTCCACCTGTGTTATTTCGAACCTTCCCCTTTCCCTTCTTAATCTGGATGAAAAGACCTAAATTGTCCTCATCCTTCTTATTTTTGTGTCCATTCAACTCTTCATCCCGAATTTCTTCCTGGAGGAAGTCATCCCAAAACCTTGACCAATCAGGAAGATTCTCTCGTGCGATGACCCCTTTGATGAACGATTCCCACTTCTTAGTGAATCCTTTCAACGCCATCCTCACCAACTCTGAATCTGTCACAGTCTCCCCAATTGTTGTCAGTTCATATCGAACCTACCAAATCAGGGTGAGATAACTTGTCATTGTATTTCATCCTCTCATCTTCGTGTCCCTGAGCTTTTCTCTCAGCACCATCTTGTGATTCTCATTCTTGCTATGAAACAACCTCTTCAGATCCTCCCACGTGGTGTTGGTTGAGTTCTTTCCCAATAAGTGAGGGATCAAGTGATCCTTCACTCTGTTTAGTATTATCCTCTTAGATTTCACATCCTTTAGATTATGGACGATCATTCCTTTTGGATCTATTGGTGGCATCATGATGGAGTTTGAAAACTCTCGAATTTGATTCTTCATCAACACCAACATGATCCTCTCCTTTCATGGTCTATATCGAAATATTGACGTTGTCATCTTGGGAACCTTCTGAAAACTCAAATTATACTTATTGAACCTACTACCTAGACCTGTGCCCGAGTTTGCATGGTGACTTCTCCAGCTACCCAAGTCCTTCTAGGTGCTTCCCGACAATTTTCTAAGCTTGCCCAAAAATTTATGGGCAGATTGTCTATTGCATGAGTGTTGCCCGGAGCTACCCGACCTCTATCATGTTGTTTCTCGGGGCTGTCTCTACCCCTCTGTACCTCCCTAGTTCTAATGGGCTGACCTGACGACTCCTTACTGACCTAGTTTCTAAATGGAAATTGATGGTCGTTCTACAGCTTTAAGCAGCTGCAAATTCCCCCCTCGCGTGACTTAAACTACCCCATGATCACGGTTTACACTATTGCTCGCACTTTTCTTTGCATCTCCCTTGGACACCACCTCCACGTCCTCCAACCATGCATGACCTACATTCCCTTGCAGCAAATTCTGCTGCGATGGATCATTCTCCTCTGTCAGCACTGAGTTGTCCACATGGATTTAGTCGACGGCTATCCAACGCGGTCACCCTCAACACCAATCCATATATCCCATGACGCACCTCCATGCTCAATTTATCCACCTCCAAGCCTCGGCCTGACGGATATGTAATCAGTGGCTATCCCCCTTCACTGCTGCCAATTTCCACGCATGACTTTGTTGTCTACCGTCTGTTAGTTGGACCTTTGTTGCTGGATCCATGTGTGTTCTTCATAGATGCATGGCCTCATTCCACATTCCCTTCCACAGCTATCTGGCATATCCTTCCATCTCCACTTCACTCGATTGCTTCTCAAGTCCACGCAGCCTATTCTCGGTGGTTTCTTCAACAACGGGATCTATCAGTGACTAATTCGTACATACTCCTTACTGTAGTGATCGACCTTACATTCGGCCTCTACAGACGTACTATCCTTACCATACAATATGTACCTCCTTTTTTTTATTTAAACCCTGAGCTTAAAAAAATTCCCACAGAAAACAAATTTTCCCACTGCAACTAGTCTCGCCTTTGAGCAAAACCTCGCTTCTTCAGAGTCTCATCTATGATACCATGTTAATTTTTTTATAACCTAGCGCATGATTGTTAATTTCGAGAAAAAATAATTTACTGAATCACAATACAACTAGGTTCTTAACAAACATCAATAGAAGCATTAACAATAGAAACCATAAAACATTTGCACACGAGATTCAGGTAAAACCACTGGAAAAACCCTCACGGGAAAACCAGATCTATGAGATTTTATTATAAATTGGGGCTCCCTTCCTGGGAAAATGACCCCTCTAATGAAATTAAAATCAAAACAATTATCCTAGCATCACATACCTCAAGGATTCTATCTGCAAGATACCAGATATATAAAATATGAAGAACAGAAATAAAATGTTAGAAATGGCAGAATAACAGTAAAATATCCAGCATAATCTTCACAATACACAGAAATGATATAACAATAGAAATAGAAATATCACTTTGATTCAGAAAGCAATGTTCACATGCCTCTTCGAGGGGGAAACCTGCAATCAAGCAACGCTCTGTTACAATAATATCCAAGCTAGGGTTCTCATACCCTCGACCCTTATTTATACTAAATATGTCTATTAAGAGAAGCATCTAGAGGAAGATCCTTCTAGAAGCGGAAGCTTCTATTAGGTCTTCTTACATCCGCCTTATTCTATTTTATTGAAAGGCCTTATTAATATTGACCTTTATTACATCTGAATACATTGATCTACTTATGTACGGGTTAGGACCTTAACATGTCCGCCCCCTTAAAAAAATCCTTGTCCTCAAGGCTTGAGATGTGGAAACTTCTGCAAAATGGTAGTTGGTTCCCAAGTGGCATCTGTTGGAGTCATATATTTCCATTGTACTAGCACTTCCTTGATGGTTCTGTGATGCAAGTGACGCTCACATTGGTCTAAAACTGCTTCTAGCTGTAGCCAAATGGATCCTTCTTCAGCTAACTCTGGAAGGTTGGTTTGAATTTGGCACCCGGTTCCAATCACCTTCTTCAAGCATGAAACATGAAAAACAGGATGTATCTTCGACTGATTGGACAGAGCTAACTGATATGTGACTTGTCCCACATGCTTGAGAACTGTGTAAGTGCCATAAAATTTGGATGCTAGCTTCTGACAATGCTCAGCCTTGAGGGAAGTTTTCTTATATGGTTGCAGTCTCAGAAACACCTGATCCCCTTCTGCAAATTGACGTTCAGAGCGACCTTGATCTTCTTTCTGCTTCATTCTATTATGTGCCATGACCAAGTTCTCTTTAAGGGTAAGAAGGATATCCTCTCAGACTGTAAGTGTTTGTTCAACCGCCTGGACCTTCAAGGTACCCAGTAAGTATGAGAGAACTGAAGGTGGCTTATGTCCATATACCGCTTCAAAAGGAGTCATGTGAGTGGATTTATGGTATGTAGTGTTGTACCACCATTCGGGGAGGGATAACCATTGAGCCCACTGGTGTTGTTTTTCAGAGGCAAAGCACCTCAGATATGTTTCCAAACACTTGTTGACAACTTCCGTTTGACCATCCGTCTGGGGATGATAAGCTGAGATGAGATGCAATTGTGTGCCTTGTAGCTTAA
>ML794383.1:404798-421102 GCA_009831015.1 Picea engelmannii
CCAGTTAGTACACCTTTGGCCAACCATTTCAAATTAACTAAGGAAATGTGTCCCAAGACATAGGAGGAGATAGAATACATGTCTAGGGTCCCTTATTCATCAGCAGTTGGCATCTTGATGTATGCAATGGTTTGCACAAGACCGGATATTGCACATGCAGTGGGAATTGTGAGAAGGTATATGAACAATCTAGGTAAAGAACATTAGGAGGTAGTAAAGTGGATTCTCAGGTATTTGAGAGGTATTGCTACTCATGCATTATGTTTTGAGATTCAGAACCTTTTCTACAAGGATATGTTGATTCAGATATGGCAGGTGATAAAGACAGTAGGAGGAGCACCATAGGGTATGTTTTTACTATAGGTGGAATAGCAGTAAGTTGGATTTTTAAACTGAAAAAGGTTGTTGCACTTTCAAAAACAGAGGCAGAGTATGTTGTTGCTACGAGGGCTAGTAAAGAAATTATTTGGTTACAAAGGTTTATGGAGGAATTGGGAAAGAAGCAGGAGAATAGTAGGTTGTATTGTGACAGTCAGAGTGCAATTCATCTTGCAAAGAACTCAGTCTTCCATTCGAAGACTAAGCATATATAGTTGAGGTACCACTTCATACGATATGCCTTGGAAGATGGAAATTTGAAGTTGGAAAAGATATACACTAGCCAAAATCCTGCAGACATGTTAACAAAGGGAGTAACCAGAGAGAAACTGAGTTCCTGCTCAGTTTCAGTTGGTCTTCAAGAATGAAGATGAAGATGAGAAATTTGTCAGGTCCAAGATGGTTCAGAGTCCAACATATACAGCAGTGGTGGAGTTGTTGAGATCAGTCTCCAAATGGGAGATTGTTGGTTGTGGAGCCTGATTATGTTCCTGATTCAGAGGTCCTTACTTTTCAGTTGTCTTTATACCCCATGAAGACTTTACACCCCAAAAGTATGTACACTCTTCCACACATGAGAGTGCAGAGGGGGGGTACCCCCTCTGCAGGGGCCGAGGAGCCTATCCCCTTGGCTAGGGGGTTCGGGGGAAAGCGGGGCCCAGGTGGGGGTTCAGGGGTAGTGTACCTCAATGGGGGTTCGGGGGCGAAGCCCCCGAAGGAAAATTTGCATTGTAAATGTATATTGTAATTTCATTGTAAATCTGGACCATTCATTATAAGGTCACAGATCTAACGGTAGAAATTATGTTAGGTTTTTTTTCCCTAAAAGGTAACCCTATGTTATGAGGGAAATGTATTGCGGTTATGCATGATGGCAAGTATGGTATTCTGAGAGAGGAGATTGTGAGAGAAAGAAGAGGAAGTTACAACAGGTTTTGTTGTAGGTTGTATCCCTTCATTTGCTGGATAATAATAAAGGAAGGACCTGGCGATTTCTCTGGTGGATGTAGCCCACACTGGGTGAACCACGTAAATCTATGTCTCTCTTGTATTATGTATCTTTTGTGTTTTGTTTTTGCATTTGTTTTATTTTATTGCTCCGCGGTCCTGTTTTTCTAACAATGCTCTCCTTTACACCCCCAACACTTGATCAGTGGTATTGGTCTTATGTAGAAATATTCAACCATCTTTGACTCATTATAAGTTACATGGATTTGGTAATACACATTAGTAATGATCCTAAAATATGAAGGAGGTTTGAAACCTCTCATCCTTTGTTTTATTTTTTCCCTCTTCTTGTCCTTCCAAGACTTCTGGAATGTTTATCTACCTTTACTCTACCCATACATGTACTTTTCCTTCCTTATGGTCTCTTCCAAAGTCTTTGGCTCATCATATTGTATTTTATCTTTGTAAAACGTAGGTAGCCCGCTTAGAAACCTCTGAATCTTTACCTTCTCATCCTTAATAAATCTCACATATCTTAGCAATTTAAGAACTTCCTTTCACATAGTTCCATGAAAATATTTCCCAACTTGAGTTCAAAGAACTCTTGCATATTTTTCTTATAGTAATGCTCTAAAAGATAATGTTGCTAGAAATAACTCTTAAACTGCTTCCAATTGATCTTATTTTCATTGATGTGCTTCACCTGCTTCAGTTGATTCCACCAAATAGAATCATTTCCTTGCAAATGATATATGGAAACTCTAGCTTCCACATTGGAGGGATAGTTATATAACTGGAAATACTTTCTGATTCCAAGCGACCAAGATTCAAACTCTTCTCCCTTCTTTTTTTCTCTATAAAAACTTGGTGTCTTGAACTTCCTAAGTTCTCCTTGCAAGTGGTTCGATTCGTGCCTTCCCTTTTGATGCCTGACAGGAGATACTTATGGGAAACTTTGTGATTCTTCAAATAAAGTGAATGATGTGGTCTATGAGTCCTATTAACAGTGCTTGAATGCCTATATCCTTTGTAATTATCCCCTCTTGCATGGGATCTTCCTCTTTCTTCATGTCTTGAACTTGCTCCAACTTTGACTTTCTTTTGCAGTTGGTTTAGACTTTGCAGCAAATGGGTGTTAATATGGTTATGCTCTTCTTGGGATATTATTATTCTCTCATTAGCAACTTTGTAACTATTCACTTCCATTCTTAAGTTGTCATCTCTATCAGCTCTAGTGACTTTTCTTTGCCTCTATGCCCACTAGACTCTATCTCCGCATTTCCCAAACTAACATACATTCCCTTCACTTCTTCCTCATGGATATGAGTTCCTTGGTCATATTCCATGCTTCTAGTCCTTATTATGAACTTGATCTATTCTTTCTATACCCCTAAATTTTAAAAATGTGCATGCAATAAAATTCGGTTAGATAAGAATAACTTTGCAATTTTGGAAAAGTTGTGCATAATTTATGTGATTTTAAGGCCACTAATTAGCTTCTTTTAATTTTTTGAGAACTTATGTTGCTCAGATTTGAATTATGGGGGGATAATATTATTGTACTCTTTAATATATTTCCATTGACTACTTTCTTGCTCAATTATGAGCTTTGGGTTAGAAATTGTAGATCTCTGAAATTAACAATTTTAGCTTTTTATACTTATTGTTACAATTATTCTGAGACTAACTTCATACATATGTATAATAAAATCTATAAGGTACTAGAAAAAAATTGTATCAAACCCAGATAGTAATTTTGATGGGGAACACTCAAAAACCTTTATATTTTCAATCTAATGCTCCAATCACTTTCTCCAACAATCTGGAAATGTCAACTTTGCACTTTTGCACTTTTCCCAAGCTTAGAATTTTTCGTCAAAACTGGCTATCTCCCAAATGGAGCAAAATTGGGAAAAAACTTCCTCAAGACAAAGTTGTCTAGATTGTTGAGTAGATGAAAACTTGACTAAATAATTTATTTCATATTTGTGATATGGGGTCCCTTTTCCTCCTCTGAAGATTTCAAAAATCCCCAAAAAGTGCCCGGGAATAATGGATTTTGTCATGTCTCATCATCTCCACTCCAAACCATTTTTAATTTTGTTGGAACCCCACATGGGAATATTCATGCCTACTTTTTGGACTCGCTATAAAAATGTTACCTTAATCTGGGCCCCGGTTACTGAGCACGAACTAGGTCTTTAAAAACCATTAATTTACATTTTTTTTATCAAATTTAAGCATAATTGGCCAATGGCCCTCACTCGCACTTTTGTAACCTTCATCACTACAGACACACCCATTAAATTGCATCTGAGTCTAAGTTTTTTCTGCTTCTGTAATGGCCAAAACAAGTTTTTGTCTCCAAACTTTCTTTTTTATTTTTTTCTTTTATTTTTTATATTGTTGTCTATCTTTCTACTTTCCTTTCTCTTCTCTTTTCATTTTTGTTTTCTCTTCTTCTCTTATTTTTTCTTATTTCTTTCTTTCTTTCTTATATTTTAAAAAATGCCCTACTTATGTGGAAGTGGAAGAAACTTTCCTTATATGTACCAATGTTCTTCACTCTGCATCCCCCATTCTGCGAACTTTGGGACTTGGTCAAATTTCGAACACCCTGTTAAATTTTCTTACTCCAGTGCCTAGATAAATTATATTCTTGTGATTTCCTTGCTAAAAAATAAATTGCAACTCACAGAATAAATTACACTCGCTGGAATAATTAACTAGAAATAAACAGTGGAAGCAAATGGAAACCAATTTCACAATCACAAATACACAACAAATGTTTTTCCCTTCAAAATTAGGTTTTCATCAAAAATGACTCCAAGCTTACAAGGGCTCCCAAATTGGAAAAATGTGTCCACAGTTGATAAACGAAGAATTACAGCAAAAACTTGACACACCGATCTATTTTCTAGACTGCCCAATTGGTTACCTGAACTGCCCAACACTCCTATACACACCTAATATGTCTTGTCTGGTGCGTACCCATGGCCTACACATCTTGTACGACATGTACCTATGGTCTATACTGCATTTACAATGCATACCTGCATCATGTACTTTATGTATGGTGCATACCCATGGTCTATGCAATATGCACAACACGTACTCGTGATTGCACAGTTTATATGGCACTGTTTGTGGCTTTGTATGACATGTACCTGTGACTGTACATGTTTCCCACTTGATCTCTCCTCCTTTGGACTGAACAAAAGTTTTTCTTTGCTCTCACTGTGAGTCACTGACTCCCAACTCTCTCGCTTGAGTTGTTTCTCTTATGTGTCTTCTCCTTTCACCTTGGCTTCCTTTTATAACATTGAGTTAAATCCCTAAACCTAACATCCACAGTGATTGACGATTGAGATTAGATCTCACCTCACTTGAGATCAACAATTGATATTAAGTCTAATTCACCAATGTAATTAAATTACATTTTATTAAACGTTTCCTAACTCAATAATTAAAAAGACATTCACTTTAATTATTCCTTTAGTTAAAGTGAATTTCCAAAGTTCATGAAACGTCCTTTGGACGAATTCCACACGTATAACACTAGACCTATGCAAAAGTACATGTCTGAGCTACAAACATCAACACTCCCTCTTAGCGAGAAATATATTCTACACCACTCCAAGTGTGTCCCTGAAGAATACAAACTTCCCTTTAACCAAAGGTTTGGTCAGAATGTCTACCACATGCTCATTTGTGGAGATATATTGAAGATTGATTGCTCCCTTCTGAATCCTATCTCAGATGAAGTGATACCTAATCTCAATATGCTTGGACCTATCATAGAATACTGGATTCTCAGAGAGTTTGATACAACTTTGATTATCACAGTGTATAACCATAGGATCCAACTCTTGATCAAATAATCATGTAAGCAATTTGTGAATCCAATTGGCTTCAAAACTTGCCATACTCATTGTCATATTCTTTTCCTCTGTTGAACTAAGTGCTACATAAGTATTCTTCATGTTGAACCATGTTATCACTGTTGATCCCAGGTTGAAGTAGCACCCTGAGGTGCTCTTCATGTCAGCTACACTCCCTGCCAATCTGAGTTTGTATATCCCTACAGCCTCACTCTATCACCTCCAAGATACCTCAGACCATACTCCATTATACCATTCAAGTACCTAAGCACATGCTTTTTCGCTACCCAATGCACCTTCCTTGGATTTACCATGAACTGGCATGAGGTGTTCAGAGAAAAACATATATATGGCCTGGTGTTGACCAAATACATCAAGGATCATATCAGTTGTTTATACAACCTGGGATCCATCAACTCTGAATCTGAAGTCACAACCTTCTTCGGGTTGATGATCATAGGTGTATCCATCAGTCTATATTCCTCCATCCCAAATCTCCTCAAGATATCCATTGTATACTTCCCTTGACTAGGGAATATTTTTCCTTATCTCTTCCATACCTCTAACCCCAAAAAGTAATGCATCAAGCCAATGTCCTCCATTTCGAACTCTATCTCCAAATTTGTTTTGCACCTTGATACTCCTCAGCGCCTATGAGAAACAAGTTATCTATGTATAGCACAAAAATAAGTGGATCAGTACCAACTGGTATGAAGTACAAGTTAGGATCCACCTCGCTCTTAGTGAATCTCATGTTCAATGAATATCCATAAATCCTGGAATACCACGCCCTAGGTGATTGCTTGAGTTTGTACGAGGATTTGTTAAGCCTACACACATGAGACTCCCTCCCATGTACCTCAAAGCCCTAAGATTTCTCTATGTATACTTCCTCCTTAATGATATCGTTGAGGAATTTTTTCTTTACAACCATCTGGTGAATCTTCCACCTCATGACTAAGGAAATGGATATAATAGCTCGAATGGAAGCATACATGGTGACTGGAGAAAAATTATCCTCACAATCCACTCTCTCTTTCTAGGAGAAACCTCTCTCCACAAACATCGCCTTGAACTTCTCAATGTTGCCATTTGCAGCATGCTTGATCTTGAAGAGCCACTTGGAACTCACCAATGACTTACCCTCTAGTCTCAGCACTATATCTCACACATCATTCTTCATGATGGAATTGTATTCCTACACCATGGAATCCTACCAAACCTACTGCTTTGTTTCTTCCTCAAAAATGGAAGGCTTAGAATCAAAGATTCTACTCATAAGTTCCAAATAGTTTGGAAACTTTATCAGAGGTATTCTCCCCTTGAATGTGATCCTAGGCGCCTCAACATGCTCCTAAGCATCCCTTTATGTATTTGTAAACCATTTAGGTCTCTTGATGAAGATGGAAGGGGTTAACTCCTCCTCCCCACCCAAAGTCTAACTTCCTAAACTGGAAGCTTCTAAGCGCTACTCATCCTTCAGAGACATGTGCTCCTCATCCTTTGTCACTGGTAGAGGGTCGTGTAACTTTCTAGAAGCCAATCTCTCCTCGAAATTAACATCTTCGGTCACAATTGTCTTCATTTTTTCTAGAATGAAACTCATATAAGACTTTAAAGTCTCGTTGTACCCCACGAATATTCCCTTCTCACCTAAAGGCTCCAGCTTCGTCCTCTTCTCTACAGGCACAGGGGTGTATACTGGACAACCAAAGATCCTGAAATATCCTATCACTAGCTTCACTCCTGTGAAGACTTCCTTAGGATTCTTGTCCCCCACTATCCTGTGAGGACTCCTAGTCTGCACATTTATTATCGTGTTACATGTCTTTGCCCAAAATAACATAAGCAAATCTTGGTCAGGTATCATAGCCTTCGCAGAACCGATGATGGATCAATTATTGCTCTATGAAACTCCATTTTGTTGAGGGTTGTACGAGACACTCAATTCCCTCTTGATCCCTGCCTCGCAGAAATCCTTGAAGTCATTGGAAGTGTACTCACCCCCATTGTCTAACCTCAATAACTTGATCATCTTCCCTATATTTTTCTCCACCTGGGCATTTAACTCCCGAAACCGACTAAAGATCTCATCCTTGGTCTTCATAAAGATCTAGGTTTTCTTGGAAAAGTCATCAATGAACGTCACATAATATAATTCTCCTTGCACTGATGTCATTGGAATCATTCCACACACATTTGAATGTATAAGATCCAAGATCCCCTTGGACCTACTCTTGTTGCTTTGAAAAGTAGCCTTGGCATTCTTTCCAAGTGCACACCCTTTGCATACGCCCTGTTGTTCAATACTGAAATATGGGAGACCAGTGACAATATCCCTCGAGATTGGAAATGCTCTGCAGTGCAAGTGTTTCATCCTCATGTGTCATAGCTCACACGGGTTGTCACTATCATGTACCAAGGTGTTGATGATATTGTATCTTTGGGAGGTATTCCCACAATAGGTTGACGTGTTAGGCATGTTGGAATCTTCGTTTGCACCAAATTAGCTTTTAGTTTCAGTGAAATTGGCCTTGGAATGAGGCTAGGGAATCATGGGAAAGATGATGGGATTTGTGGGCTTGTGTTGGGGTTTCACACCCACAAAGAGGAATAAATTATTCTAATTAATTATTGAGTTTAAAAGAGGTTCCTAAACTCACTCACGACTCCTATATAAAGGAGAGAGATATTGTGACAAATCCCATTGTGTCATTTTGTCATTGTGAGATTATTGAGTTGGCATAAGTGAGTTTGCACTTGTTCCAAGGAGCTTGTTGATTTCAGCAAGGGAATTTCTACAACTTTGGAAAATTTGGCCTAGGGTTGAGGACTCTCTATTTTTTGTTCTTGGTAGGGAAAGCACATTGCACGTGTGGGAGAGAGAGGCAGTTGTAGAAGAGAATAAGTCACACATCGTGCAGATCGTATGAAAGTGTCTATACAATATTTCAGTACCTGTACGCGGGTTTCGATGGAAACAGTCGTGTATGTATGCAGGTTTCAGTGGAGACAATCGCGTATGTACGTGGGTTGTAGTGGAGACAATTGTGTACGTCCATACAATTTCTTCTCGGTAGTTTTCCAGGTCAATACAAGATTATGTCAACAATCGTATGGCTGACGTTGATAGGTTGTACATGTGGTCTGCAACAGATTTGTAAGTTGGGATTTGTCCCAGATATTTTGTTGATATTTTTTTGTTTTGGAAGGATAAGGCTATCCTAAGATTTCTTATGAAATTGGGTTACCTGGGAGAGTTGGTTTTTCTTTCAAAATTTATGAATTTGACAATTTTACAGAACAAAAAATTGTGTGTCTCATAAGCATTTATGGTTTATCTCTAATCTTGATTGTTCCCATTGCTATATTTTTCAGTCAATAATTTCAGTGTAAAACCATTCAGTGACAACAACTAGCGTTTATTGTTGGATCACTAGGAAGTAATTTTCATATCTGAAATTAGTCACATAGAGTTGCATGTGAAAATTAGCATGGTATCAAAGCTTGGGATTTGAATAGAAGGGGATAATCTTGAGACACCTTTTTGGCTACAACATTGGAAGATTGTTGTTCTTGTTCTGGGAAGGTCAAAATGGTAAACGCATTGAAGCTTGAGGACAAGTTGGAAGGGGAAACCAACTTCCAGGCTTGGAAGGCAAGGGTTCTTCTTCTGTTGAAAGAGAATGACATCAAGGAATATGTTGAGAGCATGGTTGCTAGTCCTACCGATCCATGAGAATTGGCATCTTACAAAAATAAGGAAGTGAAGGCCAAGCGGGTGTTGCTAAATTTTGTAAAAGATCACTTGATTCCTCACATTGCTGAGAATATATCTGCCAAGGAAATGTATGATGTTTTGGTGGGTCTATACCAAAATGGGAATACAAGCAGGAAGTTTCATTTGAAAAACCAACTTCAATTTCTCAAGATGTCTAGTGAGGACACAATTGTGAACTATCTTATGAATATTACATAGATCTGAGATCAAATTTTGGCCATCGTTGATAAGGTGGAGGATGTTGAGTTGGTGAATGTAGCGTTGAGAGGTATTCTCAGGTCTTGGGAACCATTTGTGCAAGGGATCTGTGCACGAGAGAAGTTACCAGAATTTGATAGACTATGGATTGATTGTATCCAGGAGGAGACTCGGTTGGTGTCCAAGAATGACTTGGATGGTGCGGTGAAGAGTAGCAATGATGAGAACCAGGCCCTTGCAACCCGCACTAAGAAGGGAAGAAGAGGTTCTCCAAGAAGAAGGGCTTCTCCTGAGAGAGAAGCAACTCCAGAACCGAGATGGAATAAGGATCTTAGTAAGATGAGATATTTTGAGTGTCATGATTATGGTCATTATACTTCATAGTGTCCACTCTAGAAGGGGATATGAACAAGAAGGCAGCAGTAATCAATAGCAAAGGTTGATGAGGTTCCAGATAGGTTTCAGAGGAATATATTACGAGTATCTTCCCTCTCAGTTATTGTCTCCAGCAGGGGAACTTGGTTGGTGGACAACGAAGCTGCTTTCCATATGGAAGGTGCATGAGAGTTGTTTGATAGCTTTACAGAGACTGGATTAGACTTGGTTGTGGAGCTTGACATGGGGACCAAGCATGCAGTATGAGGATCTAGTACAGTATCGTTCATGATGGATTCAGGAGAGGAGTTGAGGGTTTCAAATGTGTTATGGGTGTTATAACTCAATAGGAGTGTTCTCTCAATATCAAAGATTGAGAAGAAGGGCTACCATATATTGTTTCAAGATGGATAGGGATTCTTTGTGCCCGTGGATATAGCTTCATATCGATAGTGGTTCTTGGATTTAGAGATGGAAACCTATACATGCTAAGGGGCCATTCTATGCATGTTCTTGCCAGCAAGAGTAGAGAGATAGATGAGGAGGAGCAAGTACCTCCACCAATGGTGAGGCAAGTTTCCCCACTAGCATCACAAGTTTAGAGGGAGTAGATATCCCCACTAGTCGTATAGGCTTAGAGGGAGCTATATTTTAGAGGGATTCAACCCTCGGGATCCAACAGGGAGGATCAGCCTTATAGGACTCTCATAGGAATTTAGTGGGCTCAAAGGGAGAGTCATCCATTCAGAAGGAGTTCCCCCTCAGGTTCAGTTGGGAGAGAGGCAACTTCCAATATTGACATGCAGGTGTCATGGGTTGAGGAGGCCATATAATAGGTTCAGAGGTAGGAGGATTCCAGGTCATGTGTTCCCTCATGGAGGATCCATTTTTTGCAACAGGTTTTTCTACAGTGACAGAAGAGGTAGTCAATTAGAAAGAATGGAGAGTAGGATTTGTTTCGGTCATAGAGGGAGTAGCCAATTAGGAGAATTGGAGTGCATTTGTAGTGACAGATCCAGTACAGGAGAAAGAGCCACTTCTAGTATGGGAGACAAAGGTACTTCCATATGTTGGAGGATGGAATACCTCCCTCGCTAAGAGGAAGTGTTGATGATATTGTACCTTCAAGAGGTATTCCCACAAGAGGTCAAGGTGTCAGGAATGTGGGAATCTTCTTTGGCACCATTTTATCCTTTCATTTTAGTGAAATAGGCCTTGTAATGAAGTTAGGGCCTCATGGGAAATATGATGGGCTTTGTAGGCTTGTGTTGGAGTTCCACACCCACAAAGAGGAATAAAATATTCTAATTAATTATTGAATTTAGAAGGGATTCCTAAACTCACTCATAAGACTCCTATATAAAACAGAGAGAGATTGTGAAAAACATTATTGTGTCATTGTGAGATTATGGAGTTGGTATAAGTGAGTCTGTAGTTGTGCTAAGGATATTGGTGATTTCAGCAAGGGAATTTCTGCAACTTTGGAAAATCTGACCTAGGGTTGAGGACTCTCTATTTTTTTTTCTTGGGAGGGAAAGCACATTGCACGTGTGGGAGAGAAAAACATTTGCAAAAGGGAAGAAGTTTCACGTGGTGCATATCATAAGGAAGTGTTCATACAATATTTCAGTACATGTACGCGTGTTTCAATGAGAATAGTCGTGTATGTACGTGTGTTTCAGTGTGAATAGTTTTGTATGTGTTACAAGGAACATCTCTATATGGCTAGGGGTAAACCACAATAGATGGAACGACACCCAGAAATCAACTCTAATTTCAAGTATGCTATATAAATGAAATGCTAACAAGACAAGTCTAAGATCCTACCTCATCTGGACATTTGAAGAAGACCATCGTTGAGCACATGACCCAAAGCTTTATACATGCAACTTTTCCTCAACAACCAACATACGCAATCATATGGTGATAATATATAATGTCATCATATAAATTAGCATAATCCATTAACATACATGACATATATGCCCATGGAATAATAATTCAAATATTTGCAAGATATCAATTGGACAAGAAAAGAATATTTCTATTAAAATAATAATCAAAAGTACATAGGTGACAAAATTCTATAACGGCACATATCGGAACCGAGAAACTAAGTCCCTCCAGTTGGTCCTCCACCACTTCAATCCTCCACAAAGGAAAGCTCATATATAGGAGTCAATGAGGTTCTCCATCACAAATAAGGAAGATCTTGGGGGTTGAACACAAGAAGTTCAGACTTTCAAGGACAAAGGGATGTAGACTCAATATGAAGTGAAATTTCTCCAGAGTGTCTTTGCTCTCAAAGTTGAATAGTTGAAATTGTCTTCAAGGCTTGGATATGGCTCAATTTATAGCCTCCAAATGGAATTGAATGGCTGAGTCGGATCATTTCCGGTATATGGAAGGTCAAGGATCATGGATCTCGTGACATGGCATGTAAACCCAACATAATTTTTAATTTTTGAGCACCAAACCCGATGTACACAGGCTGTAGTGGAGAAACCTGTGTATACACTTGTTTTATAACTGATAGAGTGCATATGTGTGTAAAAATGTGCATTTTTTGCTCTGGAGTGAACAAAAAAGGGGGACTTCAAATCTGCAAAGGGAAACAGAAGGTCATCTAAGCAAGTTGCGTGGAGTGAGGCAAAATTTGTTGTAACAAATTCCCTTAATGTGTGAGGTCAGATGACTATATGCAATGGTCGAAATACATTATAATTCCTAGAAGTGGAGTAATGAAGACTCAGCTAGAAGTACTAGTTACTCATGAGAATACTACAATCTATAATGACTTTGTACACATGGATTCCAATCTGAATTACACTGCAGATCCATGTGGAATAAGCAATACAAAATGGATGGATGTCATAGGCTGTCATAGTCATGAATAAGACACAATGGAGTCCAGTCTCAAAATCAACTAAAGATATTTGTATACAATGGACTACAATATGATCTCCCATGATCATTTAATTCATATAGGTACTGGTCTAATGAAAGACGGCAGCAGATAAGGAATGTTGTAAGTTGGAGGTCTTCTACACTATCCACTGAAGGTGCAAGTCTACATCATGTGAATAGAGGAGTTGAGGTCGAACACAATGAGACTTTGTTTGATTACCGGTCATTAAGGTATACCGTTATCAAGCGCGAGACACCCCACTGATATTGAAAGTAGGTGTCAAGGCACCAAATACATTCCACAAGTGTAAATAAGGGTGTTGAGGTTGAACACTTGATGAATCCATCGATCAGAAGACATTGATGTATTCCCAATTGTCGATGACGAGAGAATTCATAGGACTCATAAGAATCTAAGTCTCGATTCCAAAATAGATGAGCTAAAGTCGATGGAAGGAGACCCAATGAAAGGAGATCATTAAAGCATCTCTCATCATCCATCACGAGGTACAAAGAAATATCTTGATGATTAGAAGGAGCTCGGATGAATAGGATTTTCACGAACCAATGATCATGTGCATCCCTCGCATGCACTAGATGCAAGTAGTGCATGAAAGAGACCCTTTGAATAACAGCCAATAAGGAAAATTGTCAACAAAGGCGAGCAAACCACCAATAGGGCTAATGGAATCGAAGACACTACACGAATCTCAATGTGTGAATACATTTATTTTTGTCGAACACAAGGGAAACCCCCAGTCAATGACCAATGAGGAAATTTAATCTGATGGGTTCAATGTTACCTACCCATGATGAAAGTAGGCCCAGGGTGCAAGGTAGGACAACAGCTTCATGTGATTCTGAGATACACTGAGGGTATGGTCGACATGCAAATTCAATAGGTCTAGGAAATGGTTGACACGAGATTTTAAACTTCCTTTGAACAACAGCATGAGACATATGGATAACTCAGGAAACATAGACTTGATAAAATTTTGTGATGTAGAAGGCATAAAAAAACTCTCCATAGGGACTGGAAGAATAACCAATCGGAGGATTAAATTCTAAGTAACAAGCTCAGCTTCCTAAGGTCATGCTAAACCCAAACCTTGGATGAAAGTGGACTCAAAATTTTGTGCTATGTTCAAATTCGACACGACTATTGTCAATGTGAGATAATACTATTTTATCACCTGTCTTTTTTTTTCATAGGCAAATAAATGTTATGATACAGGAAAGGAAACGAGTGTCGTGAGTAAGAAGCTAATTCCAAGCAGTGGAACATACCTATGCTCAATGCAAGGAAGTGCATGAGGGGATGGACACTCAAGGGGTTGTTTCCTCTAAGGGTAAAGGGTATCAAGTTGCAAAGGATATATGGAAGGCATTTCTTGGCTAGTAATGCAAATTGCATAGGCAAGAGTCTTATAATGAGAAAGAGAGAATTGTCAATAGGCTCAACAATGCAAATATGATGATGGAATGTGATTACAACTTAACTCGAAAATGTCATTTTTAGTAGATTTAGTCCCCTAGGCCCGAAAAAAGTATAAAACAATACCCAGGAGAACTATTCTAGACAATGGTGACTAGAGTGTTCATTTTTCGTAGGTAGTCTACTTTGTCTGGAAAAGGGTTAAACTTATACCAAATAGACTTCCTTTCAAAACCATTTAACGAGTGTGAAAGAGACAAGTTCACTCAACTATGTTTCATTTTTTGGGGAGTCGGAAAATAGCTTAACCAAGACTCTGGGATGTTGTTCTAAGAAGCATATCATGGGAAAGGCCAAGGCTCCCATGTAGGTATTCTGTTGGAATCCAATATCTCACTGGTATCTGACACAAGCTTGGGAGAACCCAAAGCTTTCCAAGTCGAAGAGGATAGAATACTTGTATAGGATCCTTCATCTACAATACATCTACAAACACCCATTATTTGGAAGGGTGCAAAAGAAGGAAGGCAAGGCTCTACAATATCATTCCCATCAAAGGAAATAATCATAGGACTTGGAGGGAGTGTACTCGGAGAGAGTGGAATGTTCCCTTATTTAGAAGGTACAGAACTAGAAATGTTAAAGACGTGGTCGAAAGACACATCACCCCCCAAAAGAAGAGTGGGATTGATTGAAGATTGCATCGACAATGTCACTTCCTTAGACTTGTCACTCTCCAAGAGAAGAGTGGGATCAACCGAATATTGCATAGACACGACCACTTCTTCAACCGTGGGTTGACTAGGATACGATACTGTTATCGCACAAATTGTACTTATCCTAAAGGGAAAGGCTAAGGGAAGGCAAATTGGCATAACAAGAGGTTATCCTATCACTGTCACCTTAATAAGATACCTCTTTCTATTTAGGAATGATATCCCATGGGAGACGTCCCCGGTGACCTAGGGGTTTTGAGAAGGCAAAGGTTAAAGTGTCAATAAAAGATATCCCCTCTCACAAGTCACACTGATTAGAAAGTCCCAAAGTTTCAATCAATGAAGTAATGATATTCTTATATGTATCTGTTGTTGGGGATAATCAATTGCTTAATAAAGAAAAAACTAATCACTTGTACATTAATTATCAACAGAGTAACGCCTTTTTCTTTCAAGGCAGTCTGCAAAATATATGCAATAAACTACCCACGACTAACACTGGTCCTACATGATTATGTTCTACACTATCAAGCTCATTCAACAAGAAATAAAATACAAGACTTAAATATTAATACTAAATTTAAGAAGCAGAAATCAAGTGACAGGAAAGGATACGTATGCTAATCACACAACTTGAATCAACACTAAAGTAAACAATGCCTTGCTGAATTGGAAATTTAATTTATTGCACCCAACAAAATTCAAATGCTAATCTAGAGAAATAAATTAAATGAAATCTAGAAATTGCAGGAAATATCAAATCTGGAAAATACAGTAGCTAACAAATTACTTGAAGAAAAGGAAATTTCCTTTAAGGAACATAAATTGAAATTCAAAGAAACAAGCACACAACTAAACTAGTTTTGATGTTCAAGGCATCACCTCGTTCAGAGAAGTGGGCCCACCTGCCAAAGAGTCATTTCTGCCTTGAAAATAATTCAAATCAAATTACAAATAATAGATGCAAAACTCAATGGACATTTTCCTTCATTAAAATATATGAGAGAAATAATTACACCAGAATGAAGTTCTTAGCTTTGCCTCAAATTCAATAATTTTTCATCAATTCCATAATTCTCTCCCTCTCTCCATCTAATTTGTTTTCATTTAAATACACAGAGGGGAAAGGGAAATTACAACTAAATGGATTACAAAATGATTTCCTATTACAATTTTGGATTGATTACATAATCTGAATAAACAATATCAAATCTGGAAGATCTTTGCATCGTCAATCAGTTCAAACAAGTCGAATATGGCATTGCAATTGGAAGAATTTAGAAAACGGCCACAACAGCAAATCTGAGAAAATCGTCTTCAAAGAACCTTCTGGTTCTCTCAATCCAGATGGAATTTTGGAAAACTACTCTACAGAAAGATGAATTGGTTCGTTCTGCACAAAACCCCTATCTCGGATTTTCAAGATTGATCTTCAGTTTCCTGAAACATC
This sequence comes from Picea engelmannii, assembly GCA_009831015.1. Taxonomy (NCBI): domain Eukaryota; kingdom Viridiplantae; phylum Streptophyta; class Pinopsida; order Pinales; family Pinaceae; genus Picea; species Picea engelmannii. The sequence continues at coordinate 420,868 of ML794383.1, forward strand.
CAACGCAAAATTGTCACTTCTTATTCCAAGGGATTTCTGAGTTGGAATATTTGATTATAAACTAAAAATCAATTTTGCAATCTGGAAGAGACCTTGGAGGCTAAAATCATGAGTGATTTTATAAAAAAATCATTAATAAACCATTATCATCAAAATCATGCATAATAATCTTCAATTTATTAAAAATAAAGGAGAACAAATATTATTTACCCACAAGAGCATAAATAATTATAAA
>ML794383.1:421152-431258 GCA_009831015.1 Picea engelmannii
AGGCTAAAATCATGAGTGATTTTATAAAAAAATCATTAATAAACCATTATCATCAAAATCATGCATAATAATCTTCAATTTATTAAAAATAAAGGAGAACAAATATTATTTACCCACAAGAGCATAAATAATTATAAAATGGATATATATGATAAATTATGATAAATGGCATGATAAAGAATGGTAGAAATGGATGAAATATGTATCAAGAAATGGTAAAAATAATGATATTTTAGTGGCCCAACACTCGCCCAGAACAAAGCAACAAGAAAACAATACCTTTTGCAAGTACAATTTGATGTTAGTGCTTCATAAGACCTTGGACTTGTCAATAAAAGCAATAAGTTGATGCAAGATGAAGCAAACAGAATTTTATAACAACAATGTATACAAGGTGACAGCTTCACAATAAATGTCTTAAAAGAGCTTCACACTGACCAAAAATAATAACCCTACAATAGTGATATACTAGTACTTGTCGGAAGCTAATTACGTAGTGTAAAAATCAACTTTTGCAATTGCTTTTAAGTGCTTTTACTATTGTAATAAATGGTTGTATCTTGCTTTTGTAACAACAGCAAGAAGGTTAGTGAATTAGTCTAATCTAGGGTTAGGAAAGGTTAGTAGGTTGTTTGAGGTAAAATATTTAAAGGTTGGTTTCATCAGTTAATCAAATTCAAGGTCTGAATTAGTGCCTTTTAGGGCTAATGGAGTCACTTTGCAACAACAAAATTGAAGGAAAGAAATGATCGTGTAAGAGCTAAGGACAAAGAAGGATGATGATTGAGGTGTTGGTAACCCAAGGCCTCAATCAACAAGCCTTAGAAGGAAAATGACTACTAGGAAATAGGTAACCCTAGGCCCTAGCGGTTTTCCTTCTTCTTTATCTCAAGCTTGAAGCAAACAATGGCTTGATGAAGCAAATGATACTAGAGTAATGCAATGGCAGGACTCTAGTACAATGCTTCAAAGGTAGGGTTCCTAGCACAATATAGTAGGTAAAAAGTTGTTAAGACAAGGACAATAACAGTTCTCGTAGGGTCTTAAACTAGAAACTTCATAATCTTGGAAAAAATGCAAAGTAAATGTACCATAACCATTCAAAGCAAATAAGGATTCCATAAATTCACTTGCATTCACCAAGAATAATCTAGCAATTAGCCTAGTTGAAGACTTTCCAGTAAGAAAAATGCCAATAAACACCAAATTTAGCCTCCTCCAAGAAGTGGGCCTAAAATTTCAGCCAATAACCATTAAGTAGGGCACAAATTTCAAACCTCACTTGTGAGTGAATGAATGATGAAAAAATACCAGGGGAAAATCCCTTATCTATACAGTGAAAATGACCTTTAATTACAAACTTAGGTCAAAAAGGTCGACATGGCCAGTTTACATGAGAAAATTCATTTTTACATAATTTTGACAAATAAAACCCTAATTTTATCTTTTTAGAGTGATGCCATGCCCCTCCTAGGGTGACGTTAGCCTCTTTTTTGGAATGCTAGACCTCCAAGTGAAACGTTGGGGCTAAAAACCCCTTAGGAATTGTCACGCATGCCAACCCAAAACGTCCTCAAGCTAGACACCTCAACTAGGTGGCGTCAAGGCTCTGAATGATGACATCAAGGGCCTTCAGGGGTCAACATCATGTGGGAGGGAAAGACCCCCCTGGGTCCATGCCTTCCAGGATAGCTCTGTTGGGACGTCCTCCTCTCTCTCCGGTGCAAGCCTCTAGTATATGATTGCCCCTTGATGGGGTCTCAGCATCCATCTGGTGGGATTTTATCCCTATGGAGGTCCGAACTAATCATCTCCCCATGTGTACCTGTCCATCGGACATGGTCCTGCAGCAACAACAAGTGCACCCTCCATGGGCTCCTAAGTTATAGGGATCACAGCAATGTCAATCACATCTAATAATCAAGTTATCTAAACATGTGCATAAAACCCCCATTTCCCATACAAGTGCTCAAATACGTTATACTATTCTACAAGCCATGTTTGGAGATGGTTTCAGGACGTCCTATTGGGATGACTCTCTTTAGATGTGGGATGTTTCCAGGTGAAGACCAATCTAGGTCACGTAAGTGCATGAGATAGTATGGGGATGTTTGGGCAATGGGTGCAGTGATGATAGGGAAATGTATGGCTTACCTATGGGTGCCTCTGAAGAGGGTGAGTTGCACCTTGTCATGGATGCAAATGTTTCCAATCCCATTCAATTCATTTTTAACCTTTTTATCTTATTGATTTTTTTTTCAAGAGAATAGATGGGGGACACTACCCTGGCATGGTGACAGTGTTACCCACAAGCATTTCATGGACATGAGAACTTTGGCTCGTGATGAGACCCCCTTTCTCTTGGTTATGCCACCAAGAGCCACTACCCTGGTGATCTAGAATCGGATCCAAGAGGCGCCCCAGGTCCAGAAAAGGCTCAAAAATGAAAGTTATTGAAATTGGATGAAACCAATTCCATTGCAACCAGCTCTTCGCGCTAATTTCGACCATATATTTACTTCCTCAAATAGACGTTGTATGTGAGAGTTATTGCACTCTGATCATTTTCCCAAACAGGTAAAAAGTCAATAGGTCAACAGGAAAAAAAGTCAATGTTGACATCAGCATGATGTCATGATGACATCATCATCCTGACTTAGAATTGAGACACATGGCAGCACAGCAACAAGTTGACTAGGCAAATGACAGATCCACTCAGATGTTGATAAGTGGCACTTTTCGGGCAAATGAAGAGGTGCCACGTGGCACCCTATTATTGGATGGTAGGTTAAAAGTTTTGGAGCTCATGGGATTTGAAACCATGACGTGTTGGTCGAGCGCATGCCTTAGGAAAGGTCCATTACCAATGTGCCACATCTTGGTGCTTGATACTATCACCCACCATTTAATATAAAAATGTTTAATGCGAAACGAAGGCAAANGTTGGGGCTACGCCCCAGCCCATGGATTTTTCCACACCATAGAAACCTAGCTCTTACTATGGGCGTCCTCCACTATATAAGTCACCAAAAGGGGCGTGGATTATGCACCTACCACCATATGTATCGAGGACTGGAACTGTGGGTTAGGCGCACCCCAAGGGCGCAGTCTTATACTATTTCTCCATGTGACTAGATATTTCAGGCTAGGGGTTGGCGCTTGGCCACCTTTATTCATGTGACCCTAAAATGGAGTGCGCGTCCAGCCCTAGGGGGATAATTTTGATTATTTGTTACATGGGTGGGTTTTACACTATAGAATAGTGATTTTATGCCTGTTATTGAAAAGTTTTGGCCAATATTGGGGGATATTAAGCCCTTTTTTAGGCCAGATCTTGGGAAGAAGTTGGGATATAATTACCAACTTCAGATTTATATAAAACAAGCCTTCTTGAGGCCATGAGAGGATATTCAAAGCAGTTTTATGCTAAAGGAAAGCCAAGCCAAAGCCATTTTTATGCAGGGAAGTTGTTGAGGAGCACACCTTTGCAGGTCATTTCTGGGAGCTTCGGTCATCCGATTTGAGTGTCGTTTCTTCTGTTGGGTTCTTAAGATATGGTAGAATAAGACCAAATCAGTTTTGTAACCTTTTGGCACTGTTGTGATGTACTTATTGAGTTTTGAACAGAAATAATAAATCCTCACCCATTGAGACAAAGGCCCGGAGACGTAAGCGAGATTGTCGAACTCCGTTATCACATTGTTGTTATGGTTTGTTGATGTTTAGTGCTTAATTTCAGTTATGTACATGTTTATGTGGCTTTGATAACTTCTCATATATTCTTCCTCTTTTTTTAAGCTTCCTTAATTGGTTAATTAACACATGCATAACAACTCAACCATAGTCATTTAAAAGATCTTTTCAAATCAAGTGGTATCAGAGCTAGTTGACGTTTGGATTTGAGTTTTGCATGTTAACCAGGGAAAAGATACGGCATGGTGAAGGCGATATTTTTGAAGAGAATACATTAATTGGATTGAGAAAGAGAGCTTCTCACACTGAGAATATGGCATCGGAAGAGGAACTTTTCAGGATGAGAAAGAGTTTCAAAAAGCTTTATTTTCCATGTCGAAGATGATGAAAGTTTTGTATGAAGATTACTTGGAATGTAAGAAACCAAATCTGGGTGAATATTCAAAGGGAAAAAGTGAAGAGGGAGAGGATCCTCCTCAGATTCCTCCTTCACCTCCATCATCACCTCATTCTTCTCCTTCTTCTTCAAGTTCAAGTTCTAAATCCAATGCAAAGAAACATGTTCATAAACATAAGAATGAAATGTCGTTATTAAAACTTGATGTTAAATTCAAATTACCCATATATGATAGTGAAGTTAATGCACAAAGACTTGACAATTGGGTCATATAGATGGAGGTATATTGCAGTGTGCAATAGATCAAGGATGAGACCACACAAATCAAGTTGGCATCTTTGAGACTTTTAGGAACAGCTCTCATATGGTGGCAAAGAAAGTTGCAAAAAGGAATGCAAAAAGTGGGTAATGTATTTCCTTCATGGCAAAGTTTAATTTTTGCACTTAGGAAAAAATTATGTCCTATGGGTTATAAAGAAAAAGTGTTAATTGAATGGCAAGCTTTAAAACTAAGAAAAGGACAAATAGTGCAAGAGTATACAGATGGCTTTCGAAAAATGGCTTTGATGTTAGATATCCCTTTACATACACAAGAAACCCTTATGAAGTATATAGGAGGTTTACCTGCACACATTAGAAACATTGTATCCATGTTTGGACCAACTAACCTTGATGAGGTTTATGTTCAAGCGACATATATTGAAGCAGGGAAAGCAAGTGTATCACGGAAATCCTCTTCAAGGAAAGAGGACAAGAGGAAGTGGCATGGAAAGAAGTCAAGTTCGGTGTCAAGAAAGGAAGAGAAGCCCTTTTGAAATCATTGCAAGAAAGAGGGGCATGATGAAGACCGTTGTTGGAAATTGCATCCCGAGAAGAGGCCAAAGTGGTTCAAGGAAAATAAAGGGAGGAAAAAAGTGGTAGCAACAACAAGACCCATAGACTTGGGATCGGATTCAAGTGATGAATCAAAGGTCCCATCGGTTGGTATGACAGGTAAAATTGGTGAAGGAATTGATTGTAGAAGTAACTTGTTTCATATAAGGACCATCATGTGACACACTAAGATAGATGCATTAATCGACAGCAGATCTCAATGTAATCTAATTTTAGAAGAATTGGTTAAGCAATTGGGGTTAAAAACACAAGTACATCATAAGCCTTACACACTTAAATGGATAAGAAACCATCATCAAATGCACATAACAAAGCAGTGCACAATCAAATTTGCTATTTCATCTAAGTATGTGGACGAGGTAACATGTGATGTAGTTCCATTAACTAAATGTGGAATGGTCTTAGGTAGTCCATACTTATATGATCGTAAGGCAATCTTCTACAGGACAAAGAATCAATATCAATTAACCAAAGCAGGTCAAGATTATGTGGTTCATGCTAATCATGTAAAGGCAAATAAAACTCTTCAAACAATGGAACAATTAAATAAGACAATTCAAGCAAGTAACAAAACAATAATTGTTTCAAATGAAGTAATCAATCTTAAGCAAGAACAGGAAATGATTGTTGAATGGAAAATCAATCACAGTTTGCTTCAAGATAAGCTCATGTCGTGCAAATATTACAAGTATATCAGCTCATTTGTAGTCATGTTTTTGATGCTATCATTAATAATGTTGTCTACATGGATGATAGTGGCTTCAATAAAGTGTGACAGGGTTCAAATGACTAACAATATGTTGTCAGTTGTCATGATTGTGTTACAGTTGATCTTGATAAGACAGGTGCACAGGACAGATTTCAGAGACAGAGGACAAGTTGGGTGGCCTATCTCAAGCTTGTTGACTATTCAGTAACATTTTGGGGACCAAAAGTTCTTTAGTGGGGAGGTGTGATCCAGAATCGGATCCAGGAGGCACCCCAGGTCTAGAAAAGGCTCAAAAATGAAAGTTCTCAAAATTGGATGAAACCAATTCCATTGTGACCAGCTCGTCACGTTTATTCCGTTCATATATTTTCTTCCTCAAACGGATGATGTATGTGAGAGTTATCGCACTCTGGTCATTTTTCCAAACAGGTAAAAAGTCAACAGGTCAACAGGAAAAAAAACGTCAATGTTGACATCATCATGATGTCATGATGATGTAGCATTGAGACACGTGGTAGCATAGCAGCAGTTTGACTGGGAAGATGACAGATCCACTCAGATGTTGACAAGTGGCACTTTTTGGGAAAATGAAGAGGTGCCACGTGGCCCAGACGTGCACTGCCACGTGGCACCCTATTATTGGATGGTAAGTTAAAATTTTTGGAGCTCATGGGATTCGAACCCATGACCTGTTGGTCGAGTGCATGTTTTGGGAAAGGTCCATTACCAATGCGCTACATCTTGGTGCTTGATACTATCACCCACCATTTAATATAAAAATGTGTAATGTGAAGCGGAGGCAAAATGGGGCGGGGGNGGGGCTAAACCCCATCCTGCGGATTTTTCCACACCATAGCACCCTAGCTCTTACTATGGGCGTGCTCCACTATACGAGTCACCAAAAGGGGCATGGATTACTCACCTACCACCATATGTATCGGGGGTTGGAACCATGGGATAGGTGCACCACAAGGGCGCAGTCTTATACTATTGTGCCATGTGACCAGATATTTTGGGCTAGGGGGCAGCTCGCAACCCTTTGGGTTGGTGCTTGGCCACCTTTATGCATGTGACCCTAAAATGGAGCGCGCGCCCATCCCTAGGGGGGTAATTTTGATTATTTGTTACATAAGTGGGTTTTACACTATAGAATAGTGATTTTCAATGATTTTTTGCGTGTTAGTGAAGATTTTTGGCCAATATTGGGGGATATTGGGCCCTTTTTGAGGTCGGGTCTTGGGACGAAGTGGGGAGATGATTACCAACTTCAGATCTATATAAACCAGGCCTTCTTGAGACTGTGAGAGGAGATTCAAAGCAGCTATATGTTGAAGGAAAGCCAAGCCAAAGCCATTTTAATGCAGGGAAGTTGTTGAGGAGCGCACCTTTGAGGATCATTTTTGGGAGCTCCGGTCATCCGATTTGAGTTTTGTTTCTTCTATTGGGTTCTTAAGATCTGGGAGAACAATACCATATCAGTTGTGTAACCTTTTTGGCACTGATATGATGTACTTATTGATCTTTGAATAGAAATAAGAAAGCCTCACCCACTGAGACAAAGGCCTGGAGACGTAGGCGAGATCGTCAAACTCCGTTATCACATTGGTGTTATGGTTTGTTGTTGTTTATTGCTTCATTTCAGTCCTGTATATGTTTATGTGGCTATGATATATTCTCATATCTTCTTCCTCTTTCTTTAAGCTTCCTTAATTGGTTAATGAACACATGCATAATAAATCAACCATGGTCATTTAAAAGATATTTTCGGATCACATGGCATGGTGATGATTTGAATGGTAGTGTCATACCGCTACATGCCCATGAACCTAATAGGTTGGCTCATGATGAGACCCCTTATCCTCCAACTAGGTCTTGAGTTTATTTATTTATGGGTCTCTCCATTTCTTGTTGAGAATCCTTTTAGTACTTTCTCAGGGATCCCTGGGCGAAGCATCTGAAGGTTTTGTTCTTTTGGCTTTTATCTTTTTCCATCTACTTTTACCCTCTAGTCCTTTATCCCCTTCTTCCCACAAGGCAAGGTACAACCCTTTGCTAGCTTGGCGAACCCAATGCCCAAACCAATGTAGGGGATGGATGAGAGGGAAGATGATGGAAAGTAATAATTATGGTGGGAATGGACAATGGCCTTTCATGAAATCACCCGATGGAAAATCACTCCCAATGGAACCGAATTCCTAGGGCATTTTGTCATCCCCCAAGGTATGGACAAGTCAAAAGGCATAAATTCCAAGAACATGTCATGAAGAAAAAAGAATTAAATGCACATGTTCAAATGTTTTGAGAATCAGAGTGACACATACCATGATACCCAAACTCATTACCTCATGGAGCAAGACCCATTGTTGTTGAAGGACTAGACCAATGGGATGGATGTTGTTGTTGCTGAAAGGATGGAGGTGCTGAAGAAAAAGATGGGCCCTCTAGGGCCAAGCTTAAGTCAATATGGCTCTTGGTACTCCATGTCTAGGACCTATGGGCCTCGAGACATAATATCCTTAGTTATCCCTAGGCTACGGGATAATAGAGACAACATGGTCAAGAGATGCATCACTCCCCAAAACAGGAGTGGTGTCGGCCGAAGATTGGATCGACACGACCACTGGTTGAACAAGATGTGAGACAACATGGTTAGGAGACGCATCACCCCCCAAAAGAAGAGTGGTGTCAGCCGAAGATTTCCTAGACACAACCGGTGTATCAACGAAAGAAGGATTAGAATATTGGGAAACCAAAGACGACTCAGAACCCGAAGGGCTATCAGAAAAGGATTGTGCTTCTCATACCACCGCAATAGCAGGGCACAAATGAGTTAGGTGACCTCCTTTGAAAAGTCTACAAAGGAACTTGGGATTACATCCTATACGTCTAGGATTCTCAATCGTATCAATGCCCCAAGAATGACTTGCAGAGTTTGGTGATAGGTCTCCAACATGACTTGCAGAGGTTGGTGACATAATGCCAATATCACTTGCAGTGAATGGAATTGTGCTTCCAGCATGACTTGCAGTGGATGGTTGCAGCATTGGAGACCATGCTCCTGAGAAAGACTGGTTATGAGAGATTGTGGGCCAAGAAGGGTTCTAGTATACACCATGACCCTCCCTGGTAGGATAGTATCCTTCAAACTAATTCATAAAGGGTTGTAAGGGCATCATCACCGAGAAATCCGATTATGAGGAGAAAGCGACATGACATGGGTTATGCATGTGATGATATATGTTTCCCCCATATGAAGGAGATATGTGTAAGGGGTTGCCCATACTATAAAACTGACTCCCCCCAGATGAAACACCAAAGGTAAGAGGGAGGTTTTCCATGAGAAAAACATTCCCAGGAACCAACATAGAGGAAGAAGGACATATGGACAAGATGTAAGAAGTGGAAGGACCACCCATTTGAGCACTCCATCCTGGAAAAGTGAAGCTAGGATTGGGTCCATAGGAAGGAGTATTCCAACCTCCTACCGTGGGATATGTTTGAGGGATATGCCCCCCACCAAACGCAAAGGGAGAACAAAGAGGCATTGTGCCCCCATACCCAAAACTAGGATTCACATAAGACGAGGAGACAAAGGATGAAAAGTACGAAGTCATGTCTGGCATACCAAAAGAGAAAGGATTAGTGGTCGAAGGTATTGATTGAGTACTATAATTTGGTGTACCACTCGGAAATACAAAAGGATTTGTCCCCATGGATTGTGCAAAGACAATGGGCTAGGTAGCGCTAACTAAGGAAGTCACAGGGGCTCCACCAACCATAGTAGTCAAAAATCACGACGCAATATAAAATCCTAAAGCCAACTAATAATCAAAGAGCACACTCCTAAATAAAGCTAAAATCGAATGCACACAAACAAGATATAATGGTTGAAAGGGACCTCCCGAACTGAATTAGGTATGCCTCACCCAAGAGGGGATTGAGACTCCGCAACAATAGAGTGGAGGTGTCAGAATGTTAAGAACCAAACATCAATATAGCATAGAAAAACCTCAGGAAAAGTACTCAACGCCTTGAAAAATAGATAATTTCATATAATAAGCCTCTTCGAGGGGGCAACCTCCTTTTACCCCACTTAAATGTTCAAGTCCAAGATGATTCAAAATGAAAATGTCTCCTTGGTATATATAGGAGACTAGGAGGTTTAATGGCTTAAAGCCAGTATAAATAAAATAACATTACTAATCTAAATTACAACTAATGGCCTAAAGCCAACATAAATAAAATAACATTAATAATCTAATATGCCCCCATTAAGTGGTAATGAGCCAATATTAGAGCTTAACATGCCCCTCCCCTTGAGACAAGTGTTGTCTGCAACGCTTGAGTAACTCTGGATGCTTCTGTATAAAAGACTCATCTTCCCAAGTGGAATCTTCAGCTGGTAGTTTCCTC
>ML794384.1:0-17334 GCA_009831015.1 Picea engelmannii
AATGCAACACATATTTATCCATACTGAGCTTCAAATCTTTAAAAAGTTTAACATTTTCATCTACAACCTGTGTGCTTTGAATATTCTTTGCCGGAACTTGCAATCTATTAACCAACTGAATATTGATAAAATTTTGTTTGCAACTAGGGTTAATAGAAACAATGATATTTTCTTTACGAATACAACCATGAACTTGTAATACATATTTTCCACATGAAAATAAACCCTTGATGATGTCTTTATCCTTTCTCTTTGTATGAGACCACTTGTGTAAAAGTAATTTTTCAAGTGCTTCCTCAGAAAGTGACATCCACTCAGAATGGTGAAATGATTTCCACCATATGAGAGCATCACCTTTGAAACCCCAGTCTACAAAATATTTCCACTGCCCTTTCCATTTTGACTTGTGGGACTTTAAGAAGTCTTCAATACTAGGACCATCATCCTTTCCTGTAAAATACATCTTGCTTGGAAAAAATATTCAACAAAAACTAGAGTTTAAAAATAAATCACTGCAGAAAATCGTGGCTTTTTCCGGAAAAACCCTGAAAAACTACTGAATTTAAAATGCTCATAACTTTGCTTCCCAGACTCCGTTTCGGCTAATTTGTTTTTTGAAATTGGGTATTTTTTTAAGAGGAATTCAAACACCCAATTTGTTTTTCCAAATTCAGCTCATAAAGCTTCAGAATTGAACCTGAAGTGTGTCGCCCTCTTTTTCTTCCATAGAAAAAATTCTGCAAAAAGAGCAATAATTTTTTCCCTTTTTTGGCCAAAGAAAGTGCTCTGATACCAATTGTTAAATACCCATACCAGATATGCAAATATACTTCAATGAGACCAAGAATAAACCATAAACCATTCACCATAACATGAACACAAGAATATAGAGAAAACCCTTGAGGTAGGGTAACACCATATATTATTCCTTAAGGAAGGAATGCACTCCTCAAACAACACTTGCTTGTTACAATAACAATATTCTTCACTATATTTCATTACATTGCTTACTCTTCTTTATATAGCTCTCTCTATCTCCTAGGAACCTTCTAGAGAGCTTTCTCACATTTATTACATCTAACTACCATAATGAGCTTTTATTAATATAGTGGACCTAGTCCACCTTGCATTGAATGACCACATTCTCATATATTAAATGACTTCCACTAATAACACATAACTACATTCCCATTGGGTACCTCCCTAGGTACCCCATATTACCTCCCTATGTATACTACAACATCATCCGTAGTGACAATGAACCATTTGCTTCAAACCATGACCCAATGCTCCGATATCTCTCCCAGATTTCACGAAGACTCTTCTAACCATGCAATGAAACTAGAAGCACAATGCATCATCAAATGATGGAGTGGGAGTGTCAGTCTCACTCCCAGTGCCACTCACCCATTGTGGCCAAGGGAGCATGCAAACATGGGTGCTTATAGAGGACTTAATATTAGGGACAAAATCACTAGAATTAAGACCAAAATCCAGTATAAAACTTGTTTGTTAGCTTCAAGGGCTGCCGAATGGGATGGATAATAACTCGCACCAATTCCAAAATGCAAGGAACAATATCCCACATTCATTCTTACTGACCAGAATCATACATTCTATTACCATCCACCATTATAGAGCAACATACATGAATGAATGTCGAGTATACCATACATTAACTCTTGATCCTAATTGATTTGCATGTGGTGCCATGTGTTGTGGCATAGAGCACAATCCATAAACAAAACTAAGCTACGAGGGTGGCAATGAGAATAACACCCATTTATATATCACACACCTTCCGTCAATGAACTCTTTTGTTTGCTTGCATATACGCTTACTTGTTTTGATTTCAAAGAATATGAAAGAACTCAATATACCCCATGTCTTAGATTTTTGCTAAAATTATTTCGATAACCTCACTTAGAGAAAGGGCATTAAGTGGATTTCGATAATGGAATATTTTAATCAACAATACTAAGCTCCTCATTATTGATGTTGACCAAATTCCTTTGTCTTTCATAATCATAAAACTTTGGAATAAAGCTAAAGAGTACACCTCATTATTTGTTTAGGTTTACAAAACTTTACAATAAAACTAAAACCTAAGCCTCATAATTTGTTAAAATTCCTCTTCCCATGTAAAGGGAATGCTAAAATCATACATGGTCCATGAGATCCGGCTTTCCACGCAAAGGTAGACTCTAAATTTTCTTCGAAATCATATATGATCCACTAGATTCCTCTTCCCACGCAAAGAGAGATTTTAAATTTCCTTCGAAATCATATATGATCCACCAGATTCCTCTTCCCACGCAAAGAGAGATTTTAAATTTCCTTCGAAATCATATATGATCATCAAATCTCTCTTTCCATCATAAATGATTATAGGGACTAAATTTTTTTCATTACAAAACTATCGCCAAACTTTTAACATTTTACATAGTAAAAAAATTAAAATTAATCCATATTTCTATAGTGTAATATAAATCTCCTTCCTTAAAATTACAGTGATTCCCACGCTAATTTCATTCAAATCATATACGATACACTCGTTCCACCCATGAGAGTGAATGCCAACTTGACGCTATTAGTCGGGCGCGATGTTTTCTATGGCAGAGCGCGCGTCATTAGGTCTCCGTTTTCGGGGAAGCCCTAATTCCTAATGCATATAAACCACCACCCTAAAGCATTCGACCATCGACCTTCTATTATAAGCAATGCAAACAAGGAGAGCCATAGTCGTGTAGAGATCATGGTGGCCATGTTGGGGTTTTCGGTATGTATCGTGGATTCTCGACTGAGGATTCTATTTCTGTAATCAGAATTGGTATTAAACATGGACTCTTGTTTTTAACTTCCATGATGGCTGAGACGGGACTAATATTTGCCTCTGGTATTAAACATGGACTTTTGTTTTAGTGCCTCAACTTGGCTTTGATGGCTGAGACGGGTCTGATATTTGCCTCTCTGGCTTATTTTAGTGCCCTAGAGATGAAACGGTACCCAAAAATAACTACATCCGTCACTTTGTCAGCTATGTTGATTTCTTCTCTATTTATAGCTGATCATTCTAAGATGCAACATTCAGTTTATTTGTCATGATATTTTGTGCAATTGTTTCGTGTGGTGGTTAAATAGGAGTTGAAAGTTTGGCTCTTTGGCTCACATCAGCGCTGCCTTAGAGATGAATACAGCTCCCGAAACTAGCTTTCTCTCTTTACTGGGTCAGACGGATTCTTCTCCCTTCCACCTTATTGTTTGAACGAGAGGACATTACAGCACTTTTGCTTTTCATGAGCGTCTAGATTTAGTGTTTTCTAGGGTTTGTGATTTTTAGAGTCATTTTGAAATGGCATTAACAGGTTAAATATGGACAGCTCAGATTCAGTAAATTCTAGGGTTTTTGTTTTTTAAAATGTATTTTACGATGGTATTCATATGTTTAATAGGGGCGGTTTATCGTTTTAATGCATTATAGGGTTTTTTTTATTGGCATTTGCTATGTTTATAGATTTATTATGGGCAGCCTAGATTTAAGGCGTTCCAGGTTTTTAGGGTTTCTGTTTTAAAAAGACATTTTGCTATGGTATTATAGTGTCATTAGGGGCGGTCTAGATTTCGATTTCAATGTATGCTATTGTTATAAGATTTTCTGAGGCATAGAGATTTTTTCAAACTGTCCACGAGACCTTAGGCCTAATGGGACGAAAAAGTGGTTACAACTTGCATGACTTGTAAACTCTACATTAAAAAACAACAACTGATCAAAATAAAACATGCATTTTAACTATCAATGGTTCCTCAAGTGGCAGAAAATATCAGTGAAAAGCAATATGGAAACTTTGATGCCAAGTTCAGTGAAAAGCAATATGAAAACTTTGATGCTCAGTTCTGGGATACAATATGAAATTTATCATAAAATTAAGGGTCCATTGTTTGCCTGATTGGACTCTTTTTTATCAACCCTTTTTTTCGCCCGCATCTGTTTCTCGACCAGCCTTGCAGTGGCCCCTACCTGGTCTTGGAATGCTGCTTTCCAATCCTCGGTGCAGCGTTTGGCTCTTTCTTCGATGTGTTAGTGTAATGTTTTCCTTCGCCATTCCCGCATATCCTACACAGGTTTTTTTTCCATAGTTTTTTGGGTCGCGCTCACCTTTGTATTTCACTTTATAGATTATGGGATCTAGTTCTTAGCCATCACATGCTTTTCTATATATTATGGGAGCTGGTTCTTAGTTGAGCCATCACATGTTTTTTCATGTCATGATGTTTTTTTAGATGGCTTTGAATTTTGATTCCATGTCATGATGTGTTTAGTTTCAGATAGCCTTGAATTTTGATTCCGCGCTTGTTGAAGGTGTTGCGTTTATATCTCCTTGGAGGTGTTTAGATTAAACACATTTAAGGGTTTTAATGTTTGGTTTGATTTAGAGGCATTTGAGATGACGTGTATTGCTTTATTAGGGGTACTAGTTTTGGTTTAAGGTTTCTGTTTTTGCAAGCACTTTGCCGCTTTGCCACGGTATCTGTAAATGTATTAAGTGCAATCTAGATTTGGTTCACCATATGGTTTTAAGGTTTCTGCCTTTCGTAGCCATTTGTGATGTTCTTTATAGCGTTATTACGGGCATTCTAGATTTAGTGCTTTCTGGGTTTGCACGGCATTTTGTGATGGTGTTTTTAGCTATATTAGGGGTTGGATTAGCCGAAATTGAATGCCTAAAGTGCAAAGGAAGTTTTGAGTCATGGTTTTTATTTAACATGGTCAAATGGGTATGATGGTTTTGATAATGGTTTATTGATTTAGAAGATGTGATTGGGGGTTGCTATAGAGCTATTTTACGGACTGGATTTGTTGAATTTGAATGCCTAAAGTGCAAAGTTTGGAGTTTCGTTATTTTCAGTATCTTTAAATGGATATGTTGGTTTTGATAATGGTTTATTGATGAAGAGGATGTGATCATGGTTGCTATATGGCAGGGATTATTGCTGGCTTTGTGATTAATGGTATTTTCCCTTCGGTTTTTATTTTAATAGATGTGTTTTATCGTTGACGCTAAGATAAAATGAAGGTACGAGTTTGAAACTTGGTTAAAGAACATTTGGTATCTTATGTGAAGTTATATGACGAGGTCACACATGATAGACTTTTGAGTCAAATTATAAATGGCTGTTTTTCAGGTAGGTCAATTAAGGCACCACGTTCGGTTGATATTAAGTTGGTAGGAGATATTTGAGTAGATAGTTGACAGCCCAACCCAGAAAGTGAAATATACAAATTTCTGTTGGGCATTTTACTTTGAGAGACCAAAAAAGCAACTGATCTCAGATTTTTCCAATCATGCTGTTTGATGTGTTCTATTCAGGATTGGTCCTTCCGAGGGCAATAGAAACATGATTTCAAATACATGCATTAGTAAAGATCTTTTTTGAGACTTCGTCTATGTAGCAGAAATGCATCAGGGATATAGCTAGCGACAATTGAAGTGGAGAGATTTCTGGTACAAAACTAAGATGCCATTTAGATTAGAATTTTGGGGATAGAACAATGATATTTTGCAAAAGTTTTTTCTCGAAGTAAAAGAGAGATCTCATTGGTACATGGTTAGTAAGTTCCATGTCAATCATGTTGCCTTTTAGGCTTGGCTGTTCTCTACTCATAATTTGACCTTTCGAAGGGCAATTAAAATCCGATTTCAACTAGATGTCATGTCATTGAATAGTTATACATCTAGACTAGAATTTCGGGGACCAAAGATATTTTGCTTGAAATAGAAATATTGAACTAGTGTTTCAAATACCCTCCAATTTCTCTTGATTTTTTGAGTTTGCTGTTTTTCCCGAACTTCCCAGAGGTTTTCGGGTCCAAGGTTAAAGCTTTCTGATACTCTCTGATATTTCTCTAATTTATTTGATAAAGTATCTTCCTGGACCCTTGGTGATATATTCCCTAAAATAATATTTGCAACATTGATTTTAATTGGTATGGTATAGTTTTATCTCTTCAAGTAAAAGATAGATCCGACTCTTACATGCTTTGCAATGTTACACTCCAATCATGCTGCCTTATATTCTTGACACTGTCTTCTATTCAGAATGTGACCTTTAAAGGACAAACAAAACCTGATTTCAAATATTATGCATTGTCATGTAAGTTATTTGAAAGAACTACAGATTGATATTCTTTGTTCTGTAAAGTGACTCTGCATTGCTTTCTGTCACATTTTCAGCTACACTGATTTGCTTTTCTATTACTATCTTTTTCAGATACAACTTTCAGTTTTTTTGACAATATTATCTTATGGTAGCCATTGTTGCTGCTGCCGGTTAAATGGGAATTGAAAGTTTGGCTCTTTAGCTAACTTTGCAATGCTTTAGAGATGAATACAGCTCCCAAAACTGACTTCCTCTCCTTAACTGTGTCAGTTGGATCAGTCTTGCTTCCATCTGATTGTTTAACGAGAAAACATTTCATATTTATCATGACAGTCTAGATTCAGGTCTTTTATGATGGTGTTTATAACTTTTATTAGGGGCAGTCTAGATTTATTGCATTATAGGTTTTTTAGGGTGATGATCAATGGTTGGGGTTGAATCTTGTTGCTGAACAGTAAAGTAGTTTTGTAGTATCTGTCCTGTTTGATCTGGTGAAATTGATGCGTTGATTTTGATAATTGTTTTTTGATGAAGATGAAGATGCGGTCAGGTTCTTATGGATAGCTGGTATTGTTGCAGAACCTCTGCATTTGTGGTAATTTTCACTTGGTGTTCTTTATAGTTGATATTTTCTTCTTAAAGATAAGTTAAAATGAAGGGGAATGCATTTAAAACTGGTTTAAGAGCAATTGGTTTCTTGTATGAAGTTATATGATGAGAGGTTATTTTATATATATGATCAGATTTTAAGTATAAATGGGTGTGTAGTCATGTAGGTCAATTAAATTACCATATCAGTCTGATATTTAGTTCGTAGTTGATGATTGTGTTGATACTTGAGAGCCAAGCTTCAAATTGAAATGCAAGCTTTATTTTTATTTTTTTGATTTGAGTGTCTCCTTGGTATTGCTAGGTTTCATCGCCATGTCTAAATTTTTTCTCGATTTGGAGAGGCCAGAGCCAACTGAAATTATTATGGGTTCGTTCAAAGAAAGTAGATAAGACCTTTGTGAAACTTGGTTTTGGTAGCAAGAATCCTTTAAAAGAATATTTTGCCAGAAATAGAAATCTGCATCTTCGTTGAAATTACTTAGGTGCCAGTAGATTTGGAATATATGGTATAGAACAAAGATATTCTTCAAGAAATAGAACTCTGCGTTGTCATGGAACAGTTTCTTAGTTTGCACCCTATTATTATACTTGTACGCATGGCATTGGGTTTGTTATTCAGAATTTGAGCGTAATTTATGGGTTTGTTATTTATATTTTAATCTTAATTTCTGGTTGCAATTCCGAATTTTAGCATAATGTTAAATATCTGCATTGTCGTGGGTTGGTGTTTGAAATTACAGAGATTTTTGTTATTGTATAGATTACATTCCGTCTCACATTCTTTTCCTTTTTGCAGGCTTGACTGTGGGTCTGAATTTGTTATTCGCGCTGCTATTCAAAATCACATAATTTAAATAACAAAAAATATAATTTTTTTCAAATACCAGTTGATCAATTTTTTTAACAGAAACAATCATATATTTGGATTGAAACAACACTGTGGCCGAACTGTCCAGCAGGATAACGTCAAGTGTTAGGAGTTCTAGAGTCAATCACGTGGAATAGATTATCGGAATATCAACTCTACAACTCTATCAGCTAGAACTCTAACCCATTGTGGGCTTCCAAACTGTTCCCAGACTTGGTTGGCTGAATAACAAATGTTCGTTTTATAGCTTGAACTAAGATTGCTGCACAATACAATCCACCTTATCCATCAGGATGCTTGCCCCAGATGGACAAATTGAAAGGGAAGGATGAGATTGATTCCTTCCATTAACATGCTTTTTCTCCAGCTCCATCTTCTCAATTTTGGCTTGCAACATGTCCATTTTATCTTGCGAGGTTTTCAATCTTCTGAGTGTTTTTTTCTATATCGAGTACAATATGCCTATGTTGATCTGTAATTGAATTATTTGAAATTTGATTCCTATAATCTGCCTTTGCATTGCTTGGGCTTTGATTGCATTCCTTCTTTCCTAGTCCTTCCAGCTTTCCCACTTTCTGCTATATAGAGAAAAACAATCCTGAGCCCCTTTTTGCCTCTTGCAACTTTGGATGCCTCTCTAGCTTTGAGTTCTCACAAACAGTGCGTCGGTTTGAATGAGTGTTTGCCATTTTTTCTTGATAACCTCCATAATAACTAAGTGTCAGGTTTAGAATTGTTACACCAGGGTGACTCTGCTTCGTTGCATGCCACTCAGGCTTCCAAAGAGTTGACCCCACTACTTGTGCATAGGTTTGAGGCTTGTTGATTCTACCCTATAATATATGACCATTTTACTTCTGAGCTCTTCAATCTTTTCAATGTCTTTTTTTATATTGATTCAAGTTTGCCTTTTTTGATCATCTAAATAAATTGATTTCAATTATTTACCTTAGCATTCCTTGGGCTTCCATTGCATTTCTTCCCTTCTGGTCCTTCCCTCTGGTGTTACCACTTGGTATACAAAGAAGCAATCTCGAGCCTCTTCGGGATGCCTCTTGCACCTTTGAATGCCTTTGTGGAACTCTAAGTTCTCACAGAGATTACACTGGTTTGAATTGCTACGAGGGTTTGCCATTTTCTCTTGATAACCTACATAAATAATTGGCGGGTCTAGAATTATCACACGAGGATGACTTTGCTTCCTTGCACACCAATCAAGCTTCGAGAGAGTTGACCCTAGTACTTGTATATTGGTGTAGGCTCAAGGCAAGGCCACCAAGATAGATGGCAGTCACAGACAATCTTTGGGTATTTCAAATTTTAATACCATACAACAATTGTCCTATCCTTGCATCCATCGAGTTAAATGGCAAGAGTACAGGTTCTTTCGTAGTGCAATACTCACTTATGGATATACTTGCCACTTATCCATATTGCTTGTGTCCAAAATCTGGTTTCTTAGATGATAGTTAGCTCATGGGAGTTATTGTATTAAAGGACTCCCCCATTTATTCGAAGAGCTCTTGAGCTCTTGTAGGTAAATAAGTTTTGCTTATCAATTGTAGTTTTGGGATGCCTTAAATTGTGGTAGAATTCACACCGAGCAAAGCTCTTCTCCTACCTATGAGCTTTGGAGACTATTTGGTTTTGCAAGGTCTTTGCTATCGAGGAGTTTATTTGAAATCCATATTCCTAATTATCAATTATAGAGTTGAGATACCTCAAAATGTGGTAGAATTCACATTGAAGGAAGCTCTTTGCCAACCTATGAGTTTAGAGACTATTTGGCTTAGCAACGGTTTTTGATGTCTTGCTCCATATTATTATCATATATAAATTAATAAGAATAATAACAAGAATAAAATAATTTCCCTAAAACAATTATAATAAGTATTTATTATGGATATTTGGGTAATTAAAGAAAATGATAAAATAAGTAACAACAATTATAGAGGAACCCTAAAATATAATAAAGAATTCAAGTGGATCATTGGGATTGAGTTCTTGGATTTTATATAATGAGAGGAAAAAAAAGAAAAACATCTCTTTTGGTTGTCTGGTTGAGAGGACAAGGTTAAGGAATTGTTTATATAGTAGTAGATTGAAGGCTTGGGAGTGACTTGCAACTAAAAATTTAAGTAGCAAGGTCTACAGTTGGGTGGAGAGCCATCCTTCACTCTTTGTTGCGGTTGTCAAATCAAGGTATTTTTTTTTATGTTGGAATCAAATGTAATTATCAATTAATTTTCTTTAGGTTAATCGAGTAGTTATATTTGATTTCAACATAGGGAATTTTAATAATAAGAGCAATGGTGAGGTATTTACCTGTGTTGAAGAAACCAACATACATGTAGTATGTGATATGGATATTGTGATACCTTGATTTGACAATCACAACAAGAGTGGGGGATGACTCTCCATCCAATTGTAAACCTTGTTACTTAAATTTTCAATAGCAGGTCACCCTTGAGCCTTCAATTGATATAGATGACAATGATAAGGATTTGTTGATATAGTAGTAGATTGAGGCCTTGGGGGTGGCTTTCAACTGAAGATTTAAGTAGCAAGGTCTATGGTTGAGTGGAGAGTTATACCCCATTCTTTGTTGTGATTGTAAGGTCATTGTATCACATTCTTCAGTTCTATTATACATTTATGTTAGTTTTTTCACCACATGTAAGTATCACATTGTTGTTTATGTTGGTTAGGTAATTTTATTAAAGTTCCCTAAGTTGGAATCAAATATAGTTATCAATTAATTTGTTTAGGTCAATTGGTTAGTTATATTGTAAGTACCACATTGTTGTTTGTGTTGGTTAGGTAATTTTATTAAAGTTCTCTAAGTTGGAATCAAATATAGTTATCAATTAATTTTTTTAGGTCAATTGGTTAGTTATATTTGATTTAAACATAGGGAACTTTACTAAAATTACTTAACCTACACGGACAATGATACATGGATTAGACAAAAGTGGGGTACTTCTTTGTGGTGAAGAAACCAATATAACTATAGTATGAGATCTTGAGAATGTGATACCTTGGTTTGACAACTACAACATATAGTGGAGGATGATTCTCCACCTAATTGTAGGTTTTACTAAAATCTTTAATAGCAGGTCACTCTTAAGCCTTCAATCTTCTACTATGTCTAGTGATTTCTTAACTTTGCCCTCTCTATTCTTTAACCAAAAAATATTTTTTTTTTTATTATTTTTTTCTTTGTATATAATCCAAGAATTTGATCTCTAGGATCCATTTGAATTCTTTATTATATTTTAGGATTTTTTTATAATTGTTGTTATTTATTTTACCATTTTTTTAAAATTATCCAAATATCCATAATAAGTTTATTATGATTGTTTTAAGAGGAATTATTATATTCTTGTTACATTTGATGAGAGGATTGTTAATTTATATGCCTAATTGTCCCTATCGAGTCCTGTATCACCAATAGGAGTTGAATTTTTTTTTGCTTCAGGAGTATTAATCCTTGTAGGAATGCTAATGCTTCCATGTGGTTGCAATGGTATCTCCTAAACCCGAAGGGTAAGTGGTTTCTTATTTTTCTCTAGGATTGAGAATGATCCATTGTCGTCCCTTGTTTTTCTCTAGGTTTTTGGAATGTTTTATAAGATTATCTTAAACTTGACTTCGGAAAACCTTAATAATTTTTTTTGGTCCATCCATTTTGTTATTAGCAAAAACATTACTTTATTGTACCTTTTTTTTAGTGAAAGTTCCTAAGATCTAAAATGAATAATAATCTACAAAATTGTTAGATAAGTGTATTTCTTTAATCATCTAATACAAAGTTTGTATACAACTTTGCTGATTTAATACAAGGTTTGAATACCACCCTTTTTAGGTCTAATACAATTTTTGATATTTAAAGATAAACTCTTATATTTTATAAAAAAGACATTACACACTAGTTAATATTTGAAATGCATACTAAACACCACCCTTTGTTTTTACGTCTAATACAATTTTTGATATTTAAAGATAAACTCTTATATATAAGTACTTATTGATATATATATATATATATATATATATATATATTTTATAAAAATGACATTACACATATTTGAAATGCATACTAAACACCACCTTTTGTTTTTACGTCTAATGCAATTTTTGATATTTAAAGATAAACTTATATATATAAGTACTTATTGATATATATATTTTATAAAAATGACATTACACATTAGTTGATATTTGAAATGCATATTAAACATCTTTTGTCTTTAGGTTTAATATGAATTTTGATATTTAAAAATAAATTCTTATATATAAGTACTTATTGATATATATTTTATAAAAATGACATTACACATTAGTTGATATTTGAAATGCAGTTTAAACATTGTAGAAGCCCCCAATTAATATGATATCATAACTTTTCTATTTTATTTCAATAGAAAATTTGCTCCAAAATTATATTAATATATAATTATTTTTATGTCAACAAATGATTCTTTCTTTACTTTGTTACTAGTCCATTACAAAAGGATAACATATTGATTTGGAACAGTTCCAACATATAGGTGCCCATCATCAAAATAGTTTTGCCAACATGCCTCTATGTAAAGAAAAACTATAAGAGGCAAAATAGACTATCACTACAGTAGTCTTTTGATCAGTACAAAAACCTCAAAACTAGAAGGGATCTAGGTAGGACCAATAGTGCCTCCATCCCAGATATAGTAAGATAATCTCCCTCTCGGCTCCAACAATGCATGTTTTGAGAGACGACTAGCTTACATATTGAAATCTCTATAAATATGTTGGAAATAGGTACCTTGAAAAGATTTAGCTAGTTCCAGAGTTCTTTGTTTCCAACCTTCTATGGTAGTAGAGTGTAGAGTCTTTTTTTGATTCAACGAGTCTATCATCACCTTAGAGTCCCCCATCACTAGAATTTTTTGAATTTTTAAAAGATAAGCTAGTGTAAGTGTTGACCAAGCACCCAATAGCTCAGCTTTATTATTGGTGCCTTCCCCATAGTTAATATACCACATGCACTTCTTCGAGTATTGAGCAATAATGAAATCTCTAGCTCCACAATTGAGTCCACTTGTAGACAAAGCCCCATCGAATTGTGCAAAGGAAATTCCATTATTTTGTATAAACGGTCTCTTTCTAGTATTCTATGAAGAAGGCGTGCAAGGATCAATTGTAAAGGAGCTAAGAGTTTTGGTTTTTTAATAATTTTTTGTAAAATTAAGACCCAACTAGGGAAAGGAAGTCATAGTAAATAAAAAACCATAGTTGGGAAGGCAAGGCCAACAAAACAAATTTAACCAGACAAATGAAGCCCAACAACAAAATCCCCCAACCAAAGATGGTATATCTCTCAAATTTTTGAAAACGAGCTAGATAAATAGAAAAGGAAACCATTAAAACACAAAACAAAGGTGCAACAAAGTACTTAACTAGAGGACTTGGAGAAGCATTGTTGAACCCAAGTATTAGGATTGATTTTCCTTCATGGCTAGATATGTGAGTTTCGTGAATATTCATTGGCTCGGCCTTTGTCCCAACCTTCTGGACTTTAAATGCCCAAGTGCATCTTGCTCCCATGATGGCACATACTTTTAGTCTTGTCATGAATTCAATTGTAGGCATACATGTTGTACAAACTTGTTCGAGCATGTTTGCCTTTAACCTATTCTTTGCCTTGCTTGATCATGGACAAGCTTGTTTGGGCATGTTTGCCTTTAACCTATTCTTCGCCTTGCTTGATCATGGATAAACTAGTTTGGGTATGTTTGCCTTTAATCTATTCTTTGCCTTGCTTGATCATGATCTCCTTTACCTCATGCTACATGTTGATGTTCACTTGGGTCATGTGGTGGGTGGTTGTGTTGACATATGACACTCCATTTGGGGGATGTTTTAGACTAGCTTTGAATGTGCGAACTAAAATCAATAATTTTTTGAAATCCCACTTACCACTTAATGAGATATAATTGGGATGTGTAAATAAGTACAATATTTGGTCTGTGGAAATAAGTTTAGTTGTTATGTTTGCTTGAGATCTCTTCATTTCCAAAATATCAAGATGGTAAACTATAAGGTCAAAGATATTTAAATGCTTGTGATGGTGGGGTCACTACACTTTTAAGATAAAATACAAGGTCAAATATATTTAAAAATCTCGTGACACTTTTTTGTTTATATAGAATGCTAAATTTATGAGTAGTTGTTAGTTTTTGTTTCCAAAATAATGATAATTTTAAAGAACAAAAATTGTTCTTCCCATGTCTATACAACATTCCTTTCAATGATATTTGAGTTTAGAGTCCATAAGAAGGAAAACGAAATCTACAACAATGTTTAGCATGTAAAACCAAATCAACACTCCATAAGAATCTACTATCACTTGCAACCCTTGAGGACAAGGGATATTGGGTGATCTTCGAGGATAGGAAGGCACTACTATGGGCTAAAGGTAGCCACTTAAGTACAGCAGAACCCATTGGAACTCATAGTGGAAGACTGTATGTCGTGTCAGGACAGTTCGTTCAGGCATTGGCTCATGATGCGACTAGTTTCGGTGAATTGTGGCACAAAAGACTTGAACATCTTCATTACAAAGCTCTTCCAGATCTACAGAACATGGTATGTGGCATGCCCTCTATTTCTCTTAGTAAAATCGAAATTTGTAAGTGATGCATGCCACGTAAAAATATAAAGAAAACATTTTCTAATAGTGACAACAGAGCTCAGGGCATCTTAGATTTGGTTCATTTTGATGTATGTTATCCCATGTCATCTCCCTCACTCAGTGGTTGTTTGTATTATGTCATTTTTATTGATGATTACTCAAGAAAATGTTGGATATATTTTTTAAAGCTAAAAGTGACACATTTGATAAATTCATAGAGTATAAAGCCTTTATTGAAAAACAAAGAGGGAAACACATCAGAATCTTTAGAACAGAGAATGGATGAGAGTTTGAATCTCTTCAGTTTGAGGATTTTTGCAAGTCAACAGGAATCAAGAGACAGTTGACCGTGCCATGTAACCCTCAGCAAAATGGTGTTGCTGAGAGAAAAAACATGACTATTTGTGAGGCAGCGAAAACAATGATGTTTGACCAGGATCTGCCAAATTCTTTATGGGCAGAAGCTACCTCCACTGCCATGTATATTCAGAAAAGGTGTCCACATGTTATTTTGAAGGACAAGACTCTTGAAGAAGTCTTCTCAGGGATCAAACCTGAAGTAGGGCATCTAAGTATATTTGGATGTTCTATGTATATTCATGTCCCTAAGAAAAAGAAGACAAAGATGGAACCCTTAGGTAAGAAAGGGGTTTTTGTGGGGTACAGTGAGAACTCCAAAGCTTACAGGATTTATGTACTAGTTTAGAGGTAAATAGAGGTAAGCAGAGATGTGACTTTGCATGAGGAGAAATCTAGAGAGCTTCAACAGTATCCAGAAGTAGTTCAACCAACTTCACTCTTTTTTAAAAATGAAGAGTCAGAGGATCAGAGGGAGGAACCTCGTTAAGGGTCAAGTAATGAGTCCCTAAAACTTGCTGAAGTGTTATAAATAACTCTTGAAGAACCTCCAGCCAAAAGGAAGTCAGGGTGGCTTAAAGAAATAGTGCAGGAAGTAGAATTGATAGCTTCTCCCAAAGGAACTTTTAGGGAAAGGAAGATGCCTCATAGGTTTGGAGGCTATGTTGCACTGATGAGTAGCATTAGTGATGCCAAACCTTCTTCATTTGAAGGAGCAGATAAACTACAAGTATGGAATGATGCTATGCTTGAGGAATACATGTCTATTATAAAGAACAATTTTTGAGACATTGTGCCAAGGCTAAAAGATAAATCAATGGTTTCTTCCAAATGGATCTATAAGATCAAACATGTAGTTGATGCAAGTGTGGAAAAGTTCAAAGCAAGATTTGTAGTCAGAGGCTTCACTCAAAAAGAAGGAATCGACTATGAAGAGACTTTTGCTCCTGTAGCCAGGTATACCTCCATTCGAGCTATTATTTTTTTAGCTTCCGTACTTGGTTGGAAACTACATAAGATGGATGTAAAAACAACATTTTTGAATGGAAAGATTGAACAAGAGGTCTTTGTGGAACAACCAGATGGTTTTATACTGCATAACAAAGGCACTCATGTATGGAAGCTAAGGAAGGCCTTGTATGGTCTTAAGCAGGCTCGATTGATGGCTTTCTTAAAAGCCTGGGCTTTTAGAAAAGTGATGCTGATGCTGATGCAAATCAATACTTCGAGGTATGAAGTAACCAACCTGTTATACTAATCCTATATGTTGATGATCTCTTTCTAACAGGAGATGAAGGGCTAATAGCTTGGTGTAAGAGGGAGCTAACCTCAGAATTCGAGATGAAAGACTTAGGCTTGATGCATTACTTCTTAGGATTGGAAGTATGGCAAAGACAGGGTGAGATATTTCTGGCACAAGGAAAATACATAGTGGATGTACTAAAGAGGTTTGGTATGATGGATTGCAAATCCATGTCTACTCCAATGGTTACCAACCTGAGGAAGCCGCATGATTCTGATACAAGTTCAGACTTGGTGGATCCCACCATGTATAGGTAGCTGATTGGATCATTGATGTACATGATCTACACTAGGTCAGATATGCTATGTAGTGATTTCAATGAGTCAGTTCATGACTGAACCGAGACAGAGATACTAGGGGGCAACAAAGCACATCTTGAGATATCTTAAAGGGACCATTACTTATGGTCTGAGATATACATCCAGTGGTGGTTTATTTCTGCATGGGTATACAGATGCTGACTGGGAAGGAAGCCTAGTGGATTGGAAGAGTACTTTCAGATATTGCTTCAATTTAGGATCCGCTATGATCTCTTGGTCAAGCCGAAAGCAGGGATCCATTGCACAAAGTACAATAGAGGTTGAGTACATTGCAACAAGTGATGCTAGCAATGAAGCAGTATGGCTCAGAAAATTGGTTTCCTGGTTGTTTGGTGACAATCTCGAGACGACAATGGTTCACTGTGATAATCAAAGTTGCATAAAATGGACAGAGAACCCCGTATTTCACGACAGGTCAAAACATATTGACATGAGGTACCACTACATTCAAGACTTGGTCCAGAGAAAAACTGTAAAATTTACAGTACATAGCCACGAGCAAGCAAGTAGATGATATCTTGACCAAGCCTCTGACCTCGAGACAATTTGTGCAGATGAGAGGCAAGCTTGGTGTGGTTGAGAATGACTCCCTCGCTGAGAGGGAGTGTTAAATTTAGCAGCATCGACAATCATTCTCCAATGAGAGGCCATATGGGCCACCCTGAGGCTAGCCAGGGAGATTTGGAGAATCAACCAGCCTTGTGAGGTATTGACAAAAGCCAGGGGGAATGGACAACTTCTATGAGTCAAACCAAAAGTCAGGACGAACGAGATGCTATGTGAGTCTAATGCAAAAGTCAAGGGGAACGTACAACCTTTGTGAGCATAGATAGTCTAGTGCAAAAGTTAGGGGGAACGTACAACTTCCATGAGCATAGACAAATTAGTGCAAAAGTCAGGGGGAACATACAACCTCTTTGAGCCTAGTCAAACCTTGTGAGCCATGAGCAAAAGTCAAGGTATCTAGCAAAAGTTAGGTTGAATGTAAAATTCCTATGAGCTAGAAACAAACGATATTCCTAATATTGCAAATGATGTAATT
>ML794384.1:17645-31690 GCA_009831015.1 Picea engelmannii
AAACAAACGATATTCCTAATATTGCAAATGATGTAATTGTATTGATCTAGTGCGTTGGCACATGTAAACATTATCCACCATGAAGAGAATTTCGAATTGCCTTGTCAAGAGTTGTAATTAAAGTTTGAGTCTAGTTCTATGTTAGAACTAAAGTATAATGTTGAGTGGCAACTAAAGTCTCGAGTCTAGTTCTATGTTATAACTAAAGTGTAATGTTGAGTTGCAACTAAAGTCTTGAGTCTAGTTCTATTTTAGTAATGTTGAGTTGCAACTAAAGTCTCGAGTCTAGAACTAAAGTGTAATGTTGAGTTGCAACTAAAGTCTTGAGTCTAGTTCTATGTTAGAGCTAAAGTGTAATGTTGAGTTGCAATTAAAGCCTCGAGTCTAATTCTATTTTTAGTAATGTTGAGTTGCAACTAAAGTCTTGAGTCTAGAATTAAAGTGTAATGTTGAGTTGCAACTAAAATCTTGAGTCTAGTTCTATTTTAGAACTAAAGAGTAATGTTGAGTTGCAACTAAAGTCTTAAGTCTAGTTCTAAGTTCAAACTAAAGCATGTTAATCTCAAATCTAGTTCTAAGTTCAAACTAAAGTATGAAGCTGAGTTATGACTAATGCATGCAATCGGGTTACTATTCCGAGCTTCTCTTCTTCCCCTCTTCAGCCTATATAAGAAGAGGTCGAACCCTCTTCTCAATACAGTTTCACAACACAATTTTGCAATACAGTTTTGCAACATAGTTTTGTAACACAATTTTGAAACAAAGTTTTCATATGTAGGTTGAGGGTGAAGTAATAGAGGAGCACATCAATGATAAAGAGGCAGCGTATCAAAGGTGTATTTCAGCAAGGTCTTGTAAGTCTTTGTCAGGTCAAAGTAATCTTGGCAAGCTCTTTGAGAGAAGTACATTCATGGTGGATATTTGTAAGAGATCTTACATTATTAATGCAATAAATGAATATTGTTTGCTGGGGTTTTTCTCCCTGTACAGGGTTTTCCCAGGGTATATGTGTTGTTGATATGCATGTTTACTTATCTACATAATTATTGTTATTCGATTATGATTTGAAATTGTTGAAGTGTATTAAGTTGGAATCAAAGTATTGAAGAAAATAAAAGAATTAATCTGCATAAGAAATCAAACTCATAATTTAATATGGTATCAGAGCTTAGGGTGTGTTAAACGTGTTGAAGTGCAGCAATAGGTACACACAGAGCCAAGTGAGCTTGATTAAGTTTCCAGTGTGAGGACCATGGCATCTTCCATTTCAGTCAAGGTCGAAGATAGGCTCGAAGGAGCTACGAACTTTAATGTGTGGAAGCTCTGTATAACAAATATCTTGCAAGAGCATGATCTTGAGCAGTATGTGACCACAGTGGTGAATGAACCAACAAACAATGTAGGAAGAACGACTTTCAGGAAGAGTCAAGCAAAGGCCAAGCGAATAATTTTTGACTCAGTTAAAGACAATATAATGCCTGCAATGACTTCGTTGGTGATTGACAATGATTGTATGGATATCTTGGTGAATTTGTATGAGAAACATGCTCCAAGTTAGAAGATGACACTTAAACATAAACTTAAGTATTTGAAGATGGAGAAAGGTGAATCAATGGCATCTTTCTATTCTAGGATAACTCAGATTAGAGATCAGCTTTTGGTCACAGGGGTGACAGTGGACGATGATGATTTAGTGAAGACCATTTTTGACGCTCTTCCTTCTTCATGGGAGACCTTCTTCTCCAGTTTAAGTGGGAGAGAGATTCAACTCACGTTTGAGAGGTTATGGCATGATTGCCTCCAGGAGGAGAGTTGCACAACTACCAGGAGCGAGCCAATGACAGAAAAACATTCAACTTTAGCATCAAGATTCAAGGGAAAGAAGAAATGCACTTTCCAGAAAGGCTCTCAATGGAAGCCAAACATCAAAGGTACATTCAAAGACAAGAATATTGATACATCTAAGATTAAATGCTTTAGTTGTAATAAGTTGGGTCATTTTGCTAAAGATTGTTGGTTTAGAAATAAATATCCTAGGAAAGAGAAACATCATGTCTTAATTGCTGAGGATGATGAATCCAAAAGAAATTAGAAAAGTCTTAATGAGAGAAAATATGAAAGAATATTATTTGGTTTCTGCTTTATCTAGTTCAGTTTCCACGGGGTCAAAAACTTGGTTAGTAGATAGTGGTGCATCAAAGCACATGACAGAGTACAAGGAGATCCTCTCAGATTTCGAGACAAAATCTTTTGCAGAGCAGATCGAGCTTGGGGACGAAAAATGGTACAAGATAAAGGGAGTAGGCTCTATTTCCTTCAGATTGGAATATGGGGCTAGACTTTATGTTGATGAAGTATTATATGTTGGCTCAAGAAGAATCTATTATCAGTTGCAACCCTTGAGGACACGAAATATTGGGTGATCTTCAAGGACATGAAGGCACTACTATGGGCTAAAGGTAGCCACTTAAGTACAACATAACCCATTGGAATTCGCAGTGGATGATTGTATGTCGTGTCAGGACAGTTAGTTCAGGCATTGGCTCATGATGCGACTAGCTCCAGTGAGTTGTGGCACATAAGACTTGGACATCTTCATTACAAAGCTCTTCTAGATCTACAGAACATGGTATGTGGCATGCCCTCTATTTTTCTTAGTAAAAATGAAATTTGTAAGGGATGCATGCCAGGTAAAAATATAAAGAAAACATTTCCTAGTAGTGACAACAGAGCTCAGGGCATCTTAGATCTGGTTCATTATGATGTATGTGGTCCCATGTCATCTCCCTCACTCAATGGTTGTTTGTATTATGTTATTTTTATTGATGATTACTCAAGAAAATGTTGGATATATTTTTTTAAAGCTAAAAGTGACACATTTGATAAATTCAAAGAGTATAAAGCTTTTATTGAAAAACAGACAGGGAAACACATCAGAATCCTTAGAATAGACAATGGAGGAGAGTTTGAATCTCTTCAGTTTGAGGATTTCTGCAAGTCAGCAGGAATCAAGAGATAGTTGACCGTGCCATATAACCCTCAACAAAATGGTGTTGCTGAGAGGAAAAACAAGACTATTTGTGAGGCAACGAAAGAATGATGTTTGACCAGGTTCTGCCAAATTCTTTATAGGCAGAAGCTACCTCCACTGCCATGTATATTCAAAAAAGATGTCAACATGCTATTTTGAAGGACAAGACTCCTGAATAAGTTTTCTCAAGGATCAAATTTGAAGTAGGGCATCTAAGGATATTTGGATGTTCTGTGTATATTCATGTCCCTAAGGAAAAGAGGAGAAAGATGGAACCCTTAGGCAAGAAAGGGGTTTTTGTGGGGTACAGTGAAAACTCCAAAGCTTACAGGATTTATGTACCAGTTCAGAGGCAAATAGAGGTAAGTAGAGACGTGACTTTCCATGAGGAAGTGACATTTAAGAAATTCAGAGAGCTTTGGCAGGATTCAGAAGTAGTTCAACCAGCTTCACTCTCTTCTGAAAATGAAGAGTTAGATGATCAGAGGGAGGAACCTCATGAAGGGCCAAGTAATGAGCCCCTAGAACCCGCTGAAGTGTTATAAAGAACTCTTGAAGAACCTCCAGCCAAAAGGAAGCCAAGGTGGCTTAAAGAAATAGTGAAGGAAGCAGAGAGGATAGCTGCTCCCAAAGGAACTTTCAGGGAAAGGAAGAGGCCTCATAGGTTTGGAGGATATGTTGCACTGATGTTGATCTTATAGATGCATTTGAAGAAGTAGGTAAACTACAAGTATGGAAAGATGCCATGCTTGAGGAATACATGTCTATTATAAAGAACAATGTTTGGGACATTGTGCCAAGGCCAAAAGACAAATCAGTGGTTTTTTCCAAATGGATCTATAAGATCAAACATACAATTGATGAAAGTGTGGAAAAGTTAAAAGCAAGATTTGTAGCCAGAGGCTTCACTCAGAAAGAAGGAATCGACTACGAAGAGACTTTTGCTCCTGTAGCCAGGTATACCTCCATTTGAGCTATTATTTCTTTAGCTTCCGTACTTGGTTGGAAACTACATCAGATGGATGTAAAAACAACATTCTTGAATGGAAAGATTGAACATGAGGTCTTTGTGGAACAACTTGATGGTTTTATACTACATAACAAAGACACTCATGTATGCAAGCTAAGGAAGACCTTGTATGGTCTTAAGTAGGCTCCCAGAGTTTGGTATGATAGGATTGATGGATTTCTTAAAAGCTTGGGCTTTTTGAAAAGTGATGCTGATGCAAATCTATACTTCAAGGTAAGAGGTAACCAACCTGTTATACTAATCCTATATGTTCATGATCTCTTTCTAACAGGAGATGAAGGGCTAATAGCCTGGTGTAAGAGGGAGCTAACCTCAAAATTCGAGATAAAAGACTTAGGCTTGATGCATTACTTCCTAGGATTGGAAGTATGGCAAAGACAGGGTGAGATATTTCTGGGACAGGGAAAAGACACAGTGGATGTACTAAAGAGGTTTGGTATGATGGATTGCAAATCCATGTCTACTCCAATGGTTACCAACCTGAGGAAGCTGCATGATTCTGATACAGGTTCAAACTTGGTGGATCCCACCATGTATAGGCAACTGATTGGATCTTTGATGTACATGATCCACACTAGGTCAGATATATGCTATGCAGTGATTTCAATGAGTCAGTTCATCACTGAACTGAGACAAAGATACTGGGTGGCAACAAAACACATCTTGAGATATCTCAGAGGGACCATTACTTATGGTCTGAGATATACATCCATTACTTATCTACATAATTATTGCTATTCGATTATGATTTGAAATTGTTGAAGTGTATTAAGCCGGAATCAAAGTATTGAAGAAAATAAAAGAATTAATCTGCATAAGAAATCAAACTCATAATTTAACATGTTTGTGGGGGTGAAAACACTCACGATGCTTAGAGTGGTTACAAGTTCAAGTGCTCCATACATATAAATGACATGCTAGTTAGGGATTCTTAGCTAAGAGTTGTTTACCAACTTAGAGGGGAAGTAGTTCATAGCCTTCTTAACCTTAGTCTACTTTTAATGAAATACCTTTTCTAATTTTCCTAGGCCAAGGTCGAGCAAGTCACATTGTTGTGGGTCTTAATGATATCCTAACAATTATTTAGACACTTTATCTCAGGTATTTCTCCAAGTATAATGACAACAACCATAGTGAGCCATTATAGCTCATTGTCTTCTACATCATTGATCAAGTCCCTTGAGCTCAAGATCTCTTATTGATTATTTGTGAAACTTCAAGTGATGTAGTTAGTAGAATCTTGAAAATATAGAAAGAAAAATTATTCACACCCTCACCATTATTCCATCACATAATTCTTATCTAGTTGTTATTGGAGTCTCACTTGTAGGAAAAGTGAAGGCATCAACTTGACAAGGAAGAGGATGAGGGGAGCATTCAATCCCCCCTCTCCTCATGGTAACTTTTTTTGACAAGTGGAGGACTCCCCTAGTTTTATGCCTTTTTAAAGTTCCTTAATGTTAGAGCCATAGCCATGAGATGGGTTTGACTACTCTCCTAGCACCCATAATAATCCTTGATAATTCCACTCTTGTTAGCAATGTGCTTGCATTTGCATTATTGCTTGCATTCATGTTTAGAGCTCACTTCAATGAAAATGTAGTTATCCCATTATAATTATGTTTTGGGGATTGCTGGTTTATCACTTCATAAAGAAAGAAAATTTCATATTGCATATGCTTTGTGCATTTTTTGATCCTCCTATGGAGTGATCTTACATTTTAAATCTAACAAATGGGAAAGGTTGAGCTTAGTATGAGTTCCATATACAAGTACAAAATATCATCGAAGACGATGGAAATAAATTGCCATATAAAGGATTTTTAGAAATCCACATTTCCAAAAATTTATCCAATCACCCATCAAATATAAACATCATATATGTCAAGGGTCCTCCATTATCTCTTACATTTTGATCACAAAACGTTTGAATAACTAGCAAGTAGAGTCGGATAACAAATTGTTTGATTCGAACAAAGAGGAATGAAGTTATTCAACAATCAAGTTTAGTTGAATGCATTCTTTGGAGAGAGAGAGAGAGTCTACTTCCCCATTTTGCTTTCTTTGAAATATCTGGACTTTTGCCTCCAATAGAGACTTGCTCAAACCTTATGCTACTATCAAAATCAACAATGGGGATAAATAATACCTCTACTAGAGTCCCCACATTGGGATTTCTTAGCATCAAGGTTTTAACAATAATCATAGTCTCTTATGTTTTCCCTAGAAAAAAACATCATGTCTATTCAGGCAGGTAAAAAATTACACTAATTTGTTGTTTGCACTTACATATCAAAAGAGAGCATTTTCTGGTCAAAACCAACATCCAAAGACATATATAGCTACATAATTATGTTCGCACAGCTTCGAAATTAACAATGCTTAATTGTCTTAATCTTAGACTTATACATATCTAAGATAAACTATGTCTATATCATCTCTTAACAAAAAAAACAATGCAATGTTTGAGCCATTTAAGGCTAGAAAACAACTCCAGGTCCCTAAGATCATAAACTATGACAACATCAACTATAATTGCAATGAGAGATGTAATTTAATCCATTTTTCTCCATAGCACTTTTGAAAAGAAGTTTTCATGGCCTTCCTTTTGCAAAGTTATTGGGTCTAGTACCAAACCTTGCCTTCATTTTAATTGTATGATTTTGAGAGAGAGAGGGAGAACAACTTGAGGCCCTTGCCTTGACCTATCAAAAAACCTCAAAACTTGATCTTTATTGATAGTCAAATCCATTAATTGCCTCTAATTCTTTTGAATCACCCTTCTTTGCACTCTACATGGACAACCTCCCCCTCTAGTATATGTCCTTTAGATAAAGCATCTACCTCCTAATTTTGTTCTATAAATGTGTAAAGAAAATTGACTCAAATAGTCAAGGTGAAGTCGTCTTAGTATATGTATATAGGTGATGTTTTTCAAACAAATAGAAGACACTTTGACAATTGTAGTCATGACTATTGTCTCTCATCGTCTATTTTTGTACTAGAAAGTTTCTTTTGATTCTAATGAATATTATTGAAACTGTTTTTTCCTTTGGAAAAAAAATTGATTCAAAAATGATTGCTATTGCTTTGATGCGACACGCCGAATTCCTTAGTTTAATCTTTAATCCATTCATCCACTTGATCACCATAGAGTTAAATCTATTTTACATTTTTCTCCATGGCACATTTGAAATGAAGTCTTAATGCCATTAATTTTGCAAAGTGTACCAAGCCTTGTCTTCATCTTAATAGTATGATTTTGAGAGAGAGAGAGAGAGAGAGAGAGAGAGAGAGAGAGACGATGAGTTTCTCTTTAACCACACCCCCTAGATAGTCAAGTATGGCACTACTCTTCACTCCTTAAGCTTCGTTTTGTTTATCCAATTTTTCAAACACTCTTGAAGAGAGTCTCCAACCCATCATTTTTAAACACTTGTGATTTGCTCCACCTCTAAGTAGACTTGCTTTAATGAGTACATGTGATGAATTTTGTGGAATAATATTCCAATGTTTGATTCTCTTACTAGACCATTGTGTGTGTGTGTGTTTTTTTCTTCACGCAGTAAAAAACAGTTTCACTGTTATTCTATTAGGAATCAAGTGAACCTTTCGATTACATATAGATTAAAAAAAGCTAATGTTTTCTTGAAAGCAACAAAAGTCTTGATAGTTTAACATAGACTTTAAACTATTCAAAATATGTTTCTGTTGTCTTCTGTCTAGTCGCTGCATGTTAATACATAATATAAAGTACTTGTCTTGTCAAAAAAACTTTTCATTTAGAGCAGATGACCATTGATGTATTTGGATTTAAAATAGTAGATCGCTATCTGCATTTACTACATTTGCTTTTATAGATTCTTAAAAAAAACCATTCCATAGGACAATCCATCACTTTTTTGGAAAGTGTATCTACTACAATGTTGAATTTCCCATGCATAAATTTGATTCCATCAAACTTATCTTTTAGACTCCTGATTTGATCTTTCCAGGTGTTTAAATATAATAGGTTCAGATTTGATTTATCATTAATACTGTCAATGGCCACCTTGAAATCTCCATCTACCATCATCTTGCTTATGGATAATCTAGAAGCAAAGTGTAAGAGACCCCATAGCCCCAAAATTTCTGCTTTCATATTGTTTCCTTTACCACCTGCAAAGTGTGCCCTGTAAAAGTGATATGTATTAATGTTAAGAAAGATACCTATGCCACAAAGATCATCAACCACTGCACCATCAAAGAATCCTATTGGATTATCATCAAAGAAAACTGGATTAAGTATGGAATCAATTTTTTCAACTTCACATGTCCCATTGAGTTCTTTAATTGAGAGAATGATTTTTGTGACAATTCTGGAATCCTGCCTCTGCAATTTCTCAAATAATATTTTTTTCATGTACTTCTAGATGCCCCAAATTACTAGAAAGGGAATATGTCTCATCTTTGGATATTGAGTGAACCATTGAAACATATTATCTTCTAAAGATGAGCAACTCCAAGCTTTTGGCATTTTGAGATAACTTAAGATTTCTTTCTAGATGGATTGTGTAGTTTCACAATGCATAAAGATATGTGAAGTTGTCTCTTCATCATTGAGACAAAGATTGCATACTGAAGGTCCTATGTCACCCCTTTTCCTATAATTTGCACCAGTAAGAATACAGTCCTTCAGGGATAGCCACATGAAGCAAATAATTTTACTTGGGATGTTTACTTTCCAAATTGACTTAAACCACCATCTATTTCCATCCATGTGGTTAATGAAAGAAATTGATTGATATGCTAAATTAGTAGTTACAGAACCCATAGCCCTGTTCCAAGACGAGACTATCTTATCCTTTGAATTATTAAGAGAGATTCCACTGCTTTTCAACACTAAAAGGAAGTTGTTCCATTCTGTATCCAAATCCTCTGACAGACCAAGGTGATTAGCCTCAAGCCATCTTTGATTAGTACCAACATCTACTGGTAAGGTCGCCTGTGCTAATGTGAAGATATGCAGATTGTTGAGGTGTTGTATTAAGGGACCTGAGAGTCTGTACGATGCATTATCTCCTATGAAAGGGTCCATCCCAAGAATGACTTGTTTACCACACCCTATCAACCAAGCCAACCATCGCTTTATAATATGCATAGAAGCCATAAAATTTTTCCAGATAATACAGGCAACTGAAAAACTTACTGTCGTCTTTGCGTAGTCAAGAAGTCAGATCAATTCCTTTTAGATTTTTTTTTAAGGTTCACACTCCACAAACTTTTTCCAAATAGACCTCTCCAACAAGATTTGGCAGTCAAAGATTGGGCAAACCAAAATATATTCCATATACCCCATCCACCAATTTCCTTTGGTCTAGCGATGTTTTGCCATTTAGTTAAGTGAAAGTTTATATTTTTTCTAGCTCCTCTCCAAATGAAATTAATAATGAGTCGTTGAATCTTGTGTAGTATAGTAGAAGGAATCTTTACCAAACTAAGCTAGTACACAGGGAGGCTTTGAAGCACAGATTTTTCTAAAACAAGTCTGCCTCCTAATGAGAGCCAATGGAAGGACCAATTACCAATTCTCTTCTCAACCTTTTGAACCATCCAATTTCAATTTGCCACCCTGTCGCTGTTAGGTTTTAAATAAAAACCCAGATATTTCATACCTTTATCCATGCTGATAAACTGTATATTGAATGATGCTTGTATCCTTTGCTCCAGACTGGGATCTATATTTTGTGTAAGAAAGCACGATTTTTGGCAGTTAACATCCATACCATAGACAAGACAAAAACTTGTTAAAATAGTTTGAAACTCCACCCAACCTTCAAATTTACCAATACCTAAAATTAGAACATCATCGACAAAGAACATATGTGAGATTATAGTCTCAGTAGCAACTTTGAGTCCATGAAAAGACCCTTCTTTCATAACATTCTTTAATAATCTGCTTAAACACTCAACAAATAACAAGGGGGGGAGAGGGCAGTCCTGACGTAGCCCTTGATAACTCTTAAAGACATCTGTCGGGGATCCATTTATTAAAATTGCCATGTTAACAGAAGTTACACAAGCCATAATCCATTGGGTAACTTCTCATTTTAACCCGATCTGGATTAATAACATTCGTAGAAATTGCCAACTCACTTTATCATATGCTTTCTTTAAGTCCAACTTTCGAATAATTGAGCTTAACTTTTTAGATTTAGCAGTGTGCAAACACTCTTGTGCTATCCCCACAACATCAAAGATTAATCGATCTTTAAGGAAACCAAACTGTTCATAGGATATACATGATGCCAATTTATCTTTCATCTGTGTGGCAATGATTTTTGATATGGCTTTATATACAAAATTATAGAGGGAAATTGGTCTAAAACCATGAAATGAGTCTGACTTGCTTACCTTGGGTATAAGGACAAAGAAAGTAGCATTGAGTGCACCCGATATAAAGCCTGTACATTTGGATTCCTCAACAGATTTGTGAAGATCCTCCCCCAATATATCAAAAAAAGCTTGAAAGAGTTCCCATGTCCACCCATCCGGGCCTGGGCTTTTATCTTTTGGAATTGTGCTAACAATTTCCTTTACTTCTTCTAAAGTGACAGATTTGCCAATCTCATCACTTTCTAAATCATTAAAAAACTTGGGCACATTCTTGAGTACTTTGATTTGATTACAAGAATCCTTTGCCTTTATTGCACTGAATTGTTCTTTGAAATGATTATATGCAATCTCTTTAATATCATTATCTGCTGTTTTGTGGCACATCCTGCATCATCAACTATAAACATAGTTACTAACTTAACGAGAACTCTCTAGAGTTATCATTTTTTTGGGGGTCCAATTTTTTGTCTCGTTTTTAAAAATGGTGCTACCAGTAGCACCTCCTCTCTATTTTTAAGTGATATTTGATATTTAAAATTTTTCGATCTACAATGTTTCCACATTATTTTTTTAAATGCTCATTTTTCATCTATTTTCATTTTTTTTTCTATATATATATATATATATATATTGTTTTTATTCAACTCATTTTTTAGTTTTTTTTTCATGCTTCTTTCAATTTTAAAAATGTTTTTTACCATTTACTTTTTCGAAGTTACGATTTTTCATAGAATTTTGTCTCCTTAATTAATTTATTATTCTATACTTTTTAAATATATTGAAAAACATCATTTTTAACACATTGTTTATCTTTACTTCAATAAATTGAAAAAAATGTAGTTAAATAACACTACTTTTGAATATTAATAAAAAAAATACACATTTTATAGCCATATATCATAAAAACCTATACATTTTGGTACATATTCCTTAAAATAACATGTCAAATAAAACATTTTTCTAGACATAATTGAACAAAAAAACTCTAAATTTTATAAAAAATTATCATTTTCTTTCATATTTTTATACATTTGATGTAAAAAAATGACGGCATTTAATAAAATTTTCCAATGTATAGTGATTCACATACAAATAAAACGAAAAAAAAAACCAATAAAAAGATTCATCACAAAACAAAAAGAGATACATCTTTATTCTTATTTTCAAATGTGAAAGTCAAATCATTACAGTTATAACACATAAAAAATTTGCAAAATTGAGCATTGTCGTCAAAGCCATCTTTAAACTAATCAACAATATCATATATCCTAAATTCATCATGCTCAACAGACACATCATCATCTTCTTCGATGTCATTTTGTGCTTCCATTGTGTCATTTTGTTCTTCCATTGATTCTTTGATATCTGCAAGTTCTCCAAAGTGATCATTTCCAATCATTCCTCCTAATGGTACTTGAGGTTCTTTTGACAATTTTGCCACCTTTGATTCACTAAAATCTCCTTTCCTCAAACCAACTTCTTGCATTTCATTTGGAAGAGCTGGAATAACATTAATTATTTGTTGAATAAAATTGCATTGTATTGGGTCACTTTCAATGGCTATGCAATTCCTTCATTTCTGTAGGCAACACACTAATGTTGTACCTAATCACCAAATACAAAATAAATAATGAAGTTAGATACTGTAAAAAGATGAATTAAAAATAATCTAAGATTGAAGTATGATTTCATAAATATTAGATCATAATTCTTACCTGAACCTGAGAACAAATCCAAAACCTAATCTCCTTCATTTGAAAATTTATCTATAAGATAATTAATTAATGCTTGTGGTTTTTGATAAATGTTAACCATCTCTCCTTTCAAATCTTTTTCCTCATATGTTAGCTTTTTAACCACATCATTGTATACCAATATACTACTAGGAGTCTCGCCATCATTTGCATTGACAATAATAGAATTATAAGAATCATCTTTTGTCCAGGTTGCAAGATGTATACTCTCAAAATCATGTTTAAATGATTCTTTCTTGGAGCTCTGAATATTTGGCTTGTGCCTGTAACATAAATAAGTGAAATTTCAATTAAGTTGTGAATTAATAAAATTGTTTTATAATATTAATTGCTAAACATACACTTTCAATATCTTACCAAATAAATTGTCTCCTTGTCTTTTCTTTCCCCTCGAAACTTGATTGTACTAATTCTTGTTGTGTGTCTGAATGAAATACTAGAAATCTCCAAAATGGTGATGTTGTAACTTCTATAAATCCCATAACCACTTTTTTGAAAGCTTGGTAAGTATAAGGCTCAATATCATATTCAATGTTTGAGATATTATAACCAGGAGGGATATCCGCAATAACTAGGGAGTATTTGTTTTTAGGAACAATACTTGCAAGTTTTTCACAATCACTTAATATCACTTTATATTGAACAATGTCGAGCTCATTCCAAATGTAGTGATCAAGGGTGTCATCAAGTTGAACATTTTGAACACGTCTCCTTTCTCTTTCAAACTTAGCTTTTTGAATATTTTTTTTGAAAGTTTCAGGTACTCCATCTGCATTCTTCTTTGGCATCTTTAATGAAACAAACAAACATATAGTTATATATCTATAACTATTAAAATATAAATAAATTAACTTACAAATGAATAATATGAATGAAATAAATCAACATACCTTTTTGAATGCAACAAAAAATTGTTTCAATACTACTGAAGAGCTTGAATTTGGATAGTTGAGTTTAACATTATCCCAACTTTCTTCATTCAACATCTTGACCATTTCTTTTTGTATTTTCATATACACCTTGTGACTAAATAAAACAAAAATAATGTTAAATTGATATTAAACTGAAAAAATTAATTATCTTTCCCTAACATAAATAAAAATAACTCAACAGACTTACTTTTTAAATTCATTACACATTTCTTCCATTGACAATTCTCCCGACCTAACACACGATAATATACTTATGATAAGTTTATCATCCTTCACTCATTGTATTTATCTCCAAGGTGTTATAGTCATATCATCAGGAAGATTTTTTATGTTGGGACTTGTCTTAATTGTTCCACATATCAATGGTTTAGCCTTCTTAACTCTCTTATTCTTTATACTAACATTTTCCCATAGGGTGAAGATCTCATCTATTAAATCCCACATCTGTCCAGTTCTAAATCCCAATTGAAAATAGTTATCTATAGATCTAAATATATCACTTCCTTTGCAATATTTTTCTTTTGTATTTTCATTATTAAGTGGGAATCCTATTTCCATGCAACATTGCTTCCTAAACTTAACATCAACATTTGATCTCTCCCCGTGGCATATTTCATAAAATTCATTGTGGATGAATCTCACCCTTTGAATGAAGGTCATAGACATTCCATACTCATTGTCTGTGTTATGATCCCATGCGAGTAACTTTGCTTCTGAATCTGTTAAACTGGCATAAATTTTGCATTTGACTGTCTCTAAAAGAGGATTATTGGGATATTTTTGCATCAATTCTCTTCTAGCCTCTGCAAAATGATTTCCTCCAATCACATAATATTTGTAGTCAAAACATTTTGATCTATCAAATTCTTCCCTCGTAGGAACTTCCATTGGGTCAACAAGAACTAGGTAGTCAACCACATGTG
>ML794384.1:38736-54379 GCA_009831015.1 Picea engelmannii
AGAGAAAAAGAAAGGGTCAAAATACAACTCGTCGTCGCACTGACCTCTTAAAATTAGACGATGTTGACATACTTGTTTATGACTTCAATTTGACAAAGAGAGGAACTCTTCGCTCCAAGACAACATAGATTATCAAGAGGTTGCTGCCGCAAGAAATAAATGTAAGATGGGAGTCTGTTGAACCTAGTGGTAGATCTAAAAGGCATTTGACATCTGAAATGTTGGGCATGCATGTAGACTCAAATGGTGCATTCATCGACAATAGAGAAGAGTATGGATCATCTACATCTTCATCAAAACATTCATATGAAGACAATGTAGACTCTAATGGTATTTCAGAAACCATGAGTCAATCTGAATAAGTGTATGGAACATTTTAAGAATTTTTGATCCATATGATGTTTGTATGGTAACTAAAAAAGAGCATTAAACTTACATATAATCTTACATGAAGTTATGAATCTTTTGTTATGTTTTATGAATGATATGTTTTTTTTATTATGGATAATATAATAAAATTTCTTAGCTCATATGTTTTGAATATGGTCAATATAACAATACTTTTAAGAAACTATTTATGTTTCACTCAATGCAACTTGTATTTACTTTTTTATTGTTAAAAGGAAAAAATTATTAAAAAGTGACGTTGAATTTTTAAAGTATATTGTGATATTTTCATGGCATTATGTATTAACTTGTGCTTTGCGTGATGATAACATTTAAAAAGTAAACATTTAAGGGTTGTTTTTATGATTTTGTTTATAGTAATGATGAGTTGTTTTACCACATTATAAAAATTGGTCATTTTAATACCCCAATTTTAGAATGGGTGCTATCGGTAGCAGTACTTTTCAATTTGATGGTTGATTTTGAGGTTTTGGTTTTAATGGTACCAAGTGATAAAAATACGACTTCAAATGATCTTAAAATTTAACGTTTTGAAAAGGAAAAAAAATTCAAAAACATCTTTTTTGTTTTTAGGTGCTATTTTTAAGGTTTTTCTGAGCTACTGTCTAAGATTTGAAGGTCATGTTTGAAAAATGTTGTAATTTTGACCCCGTTTTAAAAAATGGTGCTACCAGTAGCACCGCTTTTTGATTTGGGGGTTGATTTTGATGTTTTTTTATGAAAAAATATGGGTTTTTTGGGCTAGAGTTCTCGTTTTGAGGTCACAATTCTCATTAAGTTGGTAACTATGTTTATTTCCCAAATAGTATTTTGTGATATTCTTTGAGAGATATATTTATGAAAAAATTTAGTGTTGTTATCTCCCTTATCAATCCATATTGCCTGACTTCTAAGCCTCCAAGTTGATTCTTATATAGATAGTATCTTATCCTTCCTTTGTTTTAGTGTCCTTAATAAATCCAAGTCTTCTTGTACAAACACCTGTGATGGACAATTCTAAAAAATATTTGACATTTTTTTCTCAATATGATGGAGTTTTGAGTGTATTTGATTTTTTATTCTTTTGCCAGAGTACCACAACTTTCTTTAAGTTCCTCAATTTTGTACACATCAGTTGGATAGAAGAAATTTCTGACCAATTATCCATAGATTGCCACGTATTCTTAATAAGAGAGGAAAACCTCGGATCATAAATCTAGGTGTTATTGAATTTAAAGGGAGGAGCAACTTTATGGGTGGACTTCTCCCATTGTAATCAAATCGGGTTGTGGTCCAAAATGGTAGAATTAATGATCCAATATATGATTTTTCTATGACTGCCAAGTAGGGTTTCATCTAGAAGAAAACGATTCAATCTTTTCGAGATACCAACTATTCCTGCTCTACCATTCCTCCAAGTAGGTTCCATTTTAGTTGGCCAGATATCCACTAAACCGAAAGTTAGAATAAGACTTGAAAAACAATTTGCAAGAGGGTCACTTCTAGCCAAATCCCCCCACACCTCTTGGGTAGAAAGGGTGAAATTAAGGTCGACTCCCACTATAATGCCCTCTTCACTTAGTAAACCAGAATCAATAATGGGTTGCCAAAAAAATTCCCTATCTTTATAACGTGCATAACAATTGAGCAATTTAATCTTTTCTGGAGACTGTTTGAATATGCCTTCTAGATATATACCTGCAGAGGTGCCAAAAGAAGATAACTTAGCATAAGCTAGGTTCCACCCACACAATAAGACACCTGAGCGTCCACTACGATCCAGTGCAACTACATTCCACAACGAAAGACACTAAAGAAAAATTCTTTTGGCTTTTTCACCATCCACTAATTTTTCTTGCAGAAAAACAATTTTTGGATTAACCTGTTTCAGAAGCAATTTGAGGGAAGCAATTTTTGTGGGTCCCCCAAACCCATGGATATTGAAAGACAGAATAATCATAAGGGAGCGTCGGTAGTCGAATAAATAGATCTAAGGGTCGAGAGAGGTACCCTATCTGGAATAGGGTTCAAGGATTCAGGGAGTACAGGATCCAGTGAACAGTCAAGATCTAAAATGACAGGGGACAACGCTCCAAAATGTGCCAAACCACCTTCAGTGGCCCCTGGGGGTTTCTTAAGGTTGTGGGGTCTGGCCTTTTTCCCGATGGTCACATTGGAGTGGTCTGTTGAGGGGGGAGGCTTAGTAGACCAGTTGGATATGGAAAGTAGCGTGGGTGATAATGTCTCTACAGCCTTGGAAATACGGTTTAGAGAGTCATTTAATGGACAAAATTTGGGACATCTATCGACTTTCGAAGTAAAAATAGGACAATCCGA
Organism: Picea engelmannii; assembly: GCA_009831015.1. Lineage (NCBI taxonomy): Eukaryota > Viridiplantae > Streptophyta > Pinopsida > Pinales > Pinaceae > Picea > Picea engelmannii. The sequence continues at coordinate 41,461 of ML794384.1, forward strand.
GTCTAAAAAAACACCACCAATGGGGACATCCGAGACTTCTGTAACTTCATAAGGAGGAAGAGAGCTAGAACATCCCTCTAAAAACATCCCCAACCCTTTTTTATTTAACATATCACTCCCCAAAATTCTGGTAGGAATCTCATCAGTCGAAACATAATCTATGGGAGGGATAGGTTGTGTATCCACAGGAGAGCACAACGAGTGTTTTACACAGTCTAAATCCATATATTTCAGACCAGGACGGTCACCCAAATCTTCAAATTTTTTCATAAGTAGGTCCCAAAAATCTTCGGAGATCTCTAACACCCAACTTTCATTGTTTTTTAAATAAACAAGCTCATCGGAGGAGAGTTTATTAAAGAAGGAAGGAAAGAAGAAATGAATCTTACCTAAGAAGGAACCATTGTCGAAACGCCCAGAACACGAACCTTCAGTTTGGTCTGTTTCCATCCAAGGCTGTCCAGTGTCAAGTTTGTGCTCCCTGGAGACTGGACACATAGCTTTTAGGTGACTCAGTTGCCAGCAGGAATGACAATAGAAAGGTTTCCTCCAGAAGTCAATAGTTTTTCAGATGTGTGTCCCCAATGGAGATGTAAATAACATCTGGCAAACCTCTGTCCAAGTCTAATTCAACCAACACCTTTTTGGTGATTATAGCTGCGTGAGACATCCTCCAGGACACAGACTAATGTCGACCTGGGAGAGAGCCCATGCGTTGGGTGTGTGGTTCCTATCTGAGACAGAACTGGAACGTAGTGATGGTCTCCTCCTTACAGAGAGTTGAGAAGAACTCCAGATGATTATCCTGTGTAACACAATGAGAAAGGAGATCTACTGAGTTGGACGTGCCTGTGGCTGAGCACACGATGAACATGTGAATTCCCATGAGCTGGGTACATCGCTATGAGACATAGATGAAGACGATGTATTAACCTCCTCTGAGAAGAGAGATTTGAGATGATGAACTCCAGATGACTCTCTTGTGTAATGCAGTGGGAAAGAAGATCTATTGAGTTGGACGCGCCTGTGGATGAGCACAAGTGAACGTGATCCTAGTGGCTGAGCACTAGTGAGTGTGGTGCTACTGTGAGACATAGTGAGATAGAGATATGGACATCCTTATGGATGTGCCCCTAGTGGTTGAGCACTAGTGGGTGTATGAGATACCTTGCTTTATTGTTCAAGATTCAGACTTATCTGTAACCCTAATTGTAATGTAAAAGGTATACGTCGGCCCCACCTTAATGTAAAAGATAATTAATCTGGTAATTATTAATTATATTGTGAGTTAGTGAGGTTGGCCCTTTTATGCAAATAGACACTTCTGTTGACAGGTTCAGTCTAATATAAGTAAAGGTAAATTCCCCATTGTGGAATCATATCTTAAGTGTGAGTTTAAAAATTTCAGCAAGTACATCTTCTTGGGAAAAGTGCGTACCCCTCTTGGGCGCTAGTCTTCTAGGATTTGTGAGCACCCTTTTGTGTGCTAGTTTTTCTTGGTGGTGAAAGTCTTTCTCTTGAAAAATATAACAAATGATTGGTTGGGTTTTCTTCCCTTGTTGAGAAGGGTTTCCCAGGATACTTCTTGTGTACTTGTGCATGGTGTTTCTTCTTGTGATCTTGGTTGCTGCGACAAAATTGTTTATGGTTTAAGTAAAATTCTAAAATGGAATGAACTTCATGCTTAAACATTTCTCATTGAAAACTCAACATGGTATCAGATCATAGGTCTTGAGGAACCCGTGCACAAGCAATTAAAATCTAAGTCGTCCTCCTTCTGCAGTTCCGTATGGCCTCTAGGGTGTCTGCAGAAATCTGTACGACCCTCACTTGATTGGCCTTTTCAGCACCTTACAAGTGGACGTTGGAGCTAAAACCCAGATAAAGTTGTATGAACTTCCTCAGCGCATCTCCAAAGATCTTCAAAGTGAATTTTCGAGGATTTTAAGTTTTTGTCCCTAGGGTTTCTAGGGTGCCAAAATTTTCTGCAGAATCTTGATCTTAGGGTTTCTACAACTTCTTGAAGAAACATTTCAACTCAACAAGCATTCATGTGACACTCTCAAAGTTGTTTGTTGGTAGTCATAAGCCCAATAAAACCATTAGGTTTTCCCAGTCCAGTTGGCAAGAGTTTGAGAAGAAATCCGAAAAAAATGAAGAACAAAACTTTAGTAGAAGATAGGCTTGATGGAACACGCAACGTCAACTCCTGGAAGTCAAGGCTTTAGGTCATCCTTGAAGAAGATGACCATTTGGACGTGGTAACAAAAACTTTACCAGATACATCTATCGATGAAGAAAAGAATATAAGAAAGGAAGAAGATGTCAAGGCAAAAAAAATAATCATCTACTCAATAAGAGATCATTTCTTACCTCGTATTGCCAACCTGAAGACAACTTATGAAATGTATGAAGCATTAAAAGATATGTTTGAAAGTGACAACACCCTCATAGCTCTTACCTTAAAGGGCCAACTTCAAAGTACCAAGATGAAAAAGGGTGATACAGTTGCTACCTTCTTTATGAAGATATCAGAGATCAAAGAACATCTAGGTGCCATTGGAGAAATCATGTCTGACAGAGAACTTGTCCTATCTACTCTCAACAATCTTCCAAAACACTGGGAACCTTTTCTTTAAAGCATCAGTGGAAGAGAAAAGCTACCAAATTTTGATCGTCTATGGACAGACTGTACACAAGAAGAACTTAGACTTAGAGATAGAGGAGTGGAAGACATCCCTGATGACAACTATACTCTTGCACTTCATACAAAGAAAGGAGAAAGATTCAAAATAAACTTCAAACAAACATTCAAAGATGATAAGTCTCCATCAGCCCCAGGTCACAATCAGAGAAAGATGTTTTGGAAATTCAATGCTTCAGATGTGACAAATATGGGAACTATGCAAGAAATTGTCCAACCAGGAAGAAAGGAAGATGATATGCTTCCACCGCTGACATTGATCCAGAGCCACCTCAAAAGAATGAAGATAAGAGAGAGGAGAAGTACTTCCTCTAAAGAAAAAACATAGAGTTGAGCATGACTACAGATCTAGGTAAATTGGTTGATCATAAATTTGATAGTTGATTGCTTTCTTAATAAGTGAAGGGTATTATCTCCAGTATGGGAGACGTCATGACTTGGACCATTATCCCTGGTATGAGAATGAAAACCTTATCGATCGATTATTATGCTGGTCAAAGAAGACATAAACAGTCTAACAAACAAATAAAATAAGACTTTCATCCTTCTGACTCGAGAGAGAGTTAAGACAAAATAAAAGGAAGGAGGAGACAATACCTTCTCCCCCTTCAACAATTCAGAGGGAGACAGACAGTATTCTAGCCGGTTCAACAGCTCCAGTTGATATGCCCAAAGATATTGTAGTAGGGCATAAAAGGCCTGTCTAGAGTCAACAAAACTCTACAAGAGGCAAGGGAACATACAAGTCCCTCAAGGGAAATCTTGAGAAAGCAAAATATATTTTTGAAGCTATCCTTTAGCCATGAGCCACTTCATTGGTTCTGAGACTCCCTGCCATGAAGAAGCTATGGGTGAACAAGTATGGAAATATGCCATAGAAAAAGAATACCAATATATCTTAAAAAATGATGTATGAGATATAGTTCAGAGACCAAAAGGGAAGTCTGTGATGACTTCCAAGAGGATATATAAGATCAAACATGTAACCTATGGAAGTGACGAGAAATACAAAGCGAGATCTACAACCAGAGGATTATCACAAGCAGAGGGAGTAAACTATGATGAGACATATTGATTCAGTAGAGCAATGCACTTTCATCTGTACTACCATCCATGAGTTGGAAACTACATCATATAGATGGATTCTTGATGAGTTTGGGTTTCAACAAAAGTGTTGCTAAACCAAAACTATATTACTACATTTGTGACGACCTGATTTTGATGACTTATTCAGGAAGCTGTGTTGTTGGATACAAGTAAGCTTTGAATTTTGATTTCGAGATCAAGGATTTGAGTATGATACACTACTTCTTGGGACAAGAAGTATGATATAGGATCGATGAGATTTTTCCTGAGTCAAGGAAAACATTAGTGGGAATATTAAAGAAGTTCAGTATGACAGAATGCAAAACCACAGTGATGGATTTGAAGAAAATGAATGATGATGATTCAGACGAGATTGATCCAAAAATGATTGGATCATTGATGTATCTGGTTAACACCAGACCTGATTCATGCTATGCAATGAATGTGCTTAGTCAATCCATGAGTCAGCGGAGACAGACTCAATGGATAGCAATAAAACATGTATTGAGATATATACGAGGCACAATTAGATATGGCCTAAGATATACCTCCAGTGTGAACTTGAGTTCGCAGGATATGCCAATACAGATTGAGTAGAGAGTTTAGTGGACCGAAAGAGAACATCCATTTGTCTTTTTACCATGAAGGTTGTCATGGTTTCCTGGTGCAGCAAGAAACAAAGCTCTGTGGCCTTGAACACCACAGAAGCAGAGTATATATCATCGAGTGTGCGACTTCATAAACTTCTGACAGATTTACTTGATCATGAGATGGATTCTATGATTATAACCAGAGCTATGTGAAGCTCTTTGAGAAACTTGTGTTTCATGATAGATCAAAACACGTTGAGATAAAATTTCATTTTCATAGACATGATGTAGAGGAAATAAATACACGTTTTGTACCTTCCTACACATGAATAGATTGCATACATGTTCATCAAACTGGCTTGGTGAAGAATACCTCTCTAGTTGAGAGGGAGTGTTGATGACTACAACCAAGACAAAGTTTGAGTACTTCTGTACGAGACTTGGCCTGATGGAGAATGCCTCCCTAGCTAAGAGGGAGTGTTGATGATTACAGCTGCATGGGACATCCTCCAAGACATAGACTAATTGAGTCAACCTGAGAGAGAGCCCGTGAGTTGGGTGTGTGGTTCCTATCTGAGACAGAACTGGAACGTAGTGATGGAATCCTCCTTATAGAGAGTTGAGAAGAACTCCATATGATTCTCATATGTAACTTAATGAGAAATGAGATCTACTGAGTTGGACGTGCCTGTGGCTGAGCACAAGGTGAACATGTGAATTCCCATGAGCTGGGTGCATCGAGATAGAGATGAAGACGATGTATTAGCCTCCTCTGAGCAGAGAGTTGAGACGATGAACTCCAGATGACTCTCTTGTGTAATGTAGTGGGAAAGAAAATCTGTTGAGTTGGATGTCCCTGTGGATGAGCACAAGTGAACGTGATCCTAGTGGCTGAGCACTAGTGAGTGTGGTTCTCCTGTGAGACATAGTGAGATAGATATATGGACATCCCTATGGATGTGCCCCTAGTGGCTGTGCACGAGTTGGTGTATGTGATCCCTTGCTATATTGTTCAAGAGTCAGACTTACCTGTAACCCTAATTGTAATGTAAAGGGTACATGTCGACCCCACCTTAATGTAAAATATAATTAATATGATAATTATTAATTATATTGTGAGTTAGTGAGGTTGGCCCTGTTGTGCCAATAGACACTTCTGTTGACATGTTCAGTCTAATATAAGTAAAGGTAAATTCCCCATTATGGAATCATATCTTAAGTGTGAGTTTGGAAATTTCTGCAAGTATATCTTCTTGAGAAAAGTGCACACCTCTCTTGGGCGCTAGTCTTCTAGGCTTTGTGAGCACCCTTTTGTGTGCTAGTTTTTCTTGGTGGTGAAAGTCTTTCTCTTGAAGAATATAGCAAATGATTGGCTGGGTTTTCTTCCCTTGTTGAGAAGGGTTTCCCAGGATACTTCTTGTGTACTTGTGCATGGTGTTTCTTCTTGTGATCTTGGTTGCTGCGACAAAATTGTTTATGGTTTAAGTAAAATGCTAAAATGGAATGAACTTCATGCTTAAACCTTGCTCATTGAAAAATCAACACACCCAAGCGATCCTTTTATTACTCAAGCGGAGCGAATGTTCATCAAAGAAAATTAATTTTCATACCAATTTAACAACTGCTTCGAAGATTTTTACAGACCAGAACTCGATAGGAAAGTTAGGAAACAACATCCAGAAACATCTTTTCGAAAATCTTTCTGTGAGTGGGTTAAAACCAGGACACCATCTTTTTAACATTAAAATACCTCTACCAATAATCCAAGGAGAACCCAAAATTATCAGAAGATCGCTCTCAAATAGAAAGTGAAAGACCATCCAGTGGTTAGACAATAGGCTAAATCTAGGACAATAACCTACAAGAGGCTTCTATAAGCCTAAGATCCATTATGTCAGTTGAACCTTGTTCATCCTGATATAATTTTTTTTACCTATTAATGCTTTCTCCGATAAACTAACAACCTTGTCCATAACAATATCCCTGTCGAGAACACAACTAGGTTTAGTCTCTCGAATTTTCCAGCTCTTTTGTTTGCGGTTCAAACAAGCACAAATACCAGTAGTTCTGTTATGACCAACACCACCTACATGCAGTGGAGAGATCTGCACAGGTAATATTGGTGGAATATATCCAGAACAAGGTTTAAGGGAAAATTTAGGTGAAACATGTGTGCATCCTTCTCGAGAGAGGCCGTGCATGCGACGACCATCACCTAGGCGCATGTTTATCACGTGACAGGAGCCAGGTGTTCCGCCTCTACTGTCAATGTTTGCAGATTGAACTGAATGCAGGGAAGTTGTCGTCGGTTCATTTGACACTTGATGTAGGCAATAATAAATTAGCTTATAAGTTTCATCCGCCAAAAGAGACCTTCACTAGCCCACAACTCATCCTCATCTGCCCAAGTGATATCTACCGGAGCTGCTATCCTGTCAAAAAAACAATAGGCTCTCCACGTTGGCGGACATAGCTGCAAAACCTAACACATCGCTAAACTGTGAACCCTACTAGTCCGCATTGTCTGGAAGCTGAGAAAACCCTAAAAAAACTGTGGAAAACCTACCTAGCCATATGCACCTTTTGTCCTCCTATCCTTCAGAAGAAACACATGTTCCTTGATTTTAACATGGTTTCCATGTAGGTTATCCACATATGCATTATAGTGAGATACAGTCCCTAGTCTATTTGTTGTCATCCATCCTTGTTGCCATATATTCAATGTCATGATCTACTATTTTATTGTGTATATATAACTCTCCATTGAATATATTTTCTAAGACATTCATTTGTGCATTCAATCCAAGGGTCAACACAAACCTAGACTTGCTCACCTATACCAACCTTCTATAGCAACCAATTACTTATCAATTTGAATGATTGAACTAAAGGCTTCTAGTGGGTGGGCACATGTTTTATTGACTTCCTTTGACCTTTAGTCCAATTGATTGTTGATTTTGGGTTTATGTACTTCTAAACCATAATTTATTTACATAAAATTTCTTGAGTGATTACTCCATAAACTTTTGGTTTCTAAGGATTTTCGAAGAATTTTATGTTCTTTAGGTCCCAACCACCTTCTTTTGGCTTAACATTTGCCTTTTGTTTAACTAGTGAATTCTTTATGTTTATGTTTTCCAAGTCCACAAAAACCTAAACACCTTTTTCCAAATCTTCTCCAGTATCCCCTTGGGGATATATGCTAGTGTATGTTGGAAGGTTTACAGTTGGGAGTAAGCTTGTCATTGATGCCAAGATCAACGATGAAAAAGATTAGCGATGGAAAAGATCAACGATGACAAAGATCAACGATGATAAAGATCAGTGATGGAAAAGATCAACAATGACAAAGATCATCGATGGAAAGATCAGAGTAAGCGGAACAAAGTAAGCTCGGGAGGAGAAGTAACATTTCTGATCGTTGGATCCGACTCCACTTCGGAGTTTCTCAACTCGCGACATGGAAAGGGCAGAAACATAACTATCAAAATCCCGATATGCGAAATCACGATTTAATCGCAATCGTCAGATCAAAGTTTTGTTCTGGACCGTTGATCCAGCTTCATCTCAGAGTTTTGCGACTCGCGACATGGAGAGGCAAGAAACATAACTATCAAAATCGCAATGTGCGAAATCGCGATTTAATCGCAACCATCAGATCAAAGTTTTGTTCTGGACCGTTGATCCAGTTTCATCTCGGAGTTTCACGACTCGCGACCTGGAGAGGCAAGAAACATAACCACCAAACTCACGAGATGCGAAATTGCAATTTAATCGTAGCCGTCAAATCAAGGTGTGATCTGAACCGTTGATCAGGCTCCATCTCGGAGCTTCGCCTATCGCGACTTGGAGAGGCAAGAAACATAACCACCGAACTCGCGATATGAAAAATCGCGATATGATCTGAGCCATTGAATTAAGATAAGATCTGCATCGTCGAATCATAGGACAAGTCGCTGACTTGGAGTCAACGGAGCCTGGTGTGGAAAATCACGAGATGCGAGATCACAATAAGATCTGGACCGTAGGATCTATGGATATTTCAACCGTCGATCAGACTCAATGAAATTTATAAACTTGCGAAATATAAAGCACCTTTTTGGCACAACCTATGGTCACCGTCGGTGGTCACGAGAAGGGAAGGAGTCAGTTCAGATAAGCTCCATTTCGGGGTTTCGGGGATCGCGACTTGGAGATTCGAGATGCCTCATCTCTAGACTCACGAAATGCGAATTCGTGAAGATCACTTTTTGCATAAGCGCTTGGTCATGGACATGGTCATATAGAGGAAGGAGCTAGCGCATAAAAGCTCCGTTTCAGAGTTTCAGAACTCGTGACATGGAGACTCAAGATGTCTCATCGCAGAATCTCCGAATTGCGGAAGTGAGAAATCGGTAAATAACACAAGAACCCATTAGAGTTAATCCAATGATGCAGGTGAATCTTAGTATAATCAGAGGGCTACTGTTGCACGTCACAGTGTAACTGCTAGAAACCACTGATGGTTTCTGCCAGAGGAATCGAAGACACTTCGGGGTGATTGACAGAGGAGATGAAGAGTCTCTGGGAATCTTCAAGAGGGATGAAGATGCTCGTGGAGGCGATTGATAGCTGGATGAGCATTGAAGCTTGTAACTGGAACAAAGAAGGTGAGCTCAACTGTCATAGAGAAGATGAAGAGTCTCAACTGCCAGAGAGGCTGAGGAATCTTAGCATAACATACAGTGATGCTGAACGAGTGGAAAAATGACCAGAGAAGCTGAAGAGTCATGATGATGATCAGACAGAGCACTCGAGTTGTGGAGGATATCAGCACGGTGTGAGTATCCATAGGTATTGCGCGCATTTCATGCACAAGGTGCACAAAAGCTATATATACACAGTACAGAGATGAGATGTGGTTGTTGTTGTTGCTGGGATTGCTGTGGATGTTGTTGAAGGTGACTCATGCATGAAGAAGGATCAGAGTGCAGCAGCTGAAAAGAACAGAAGAGGAACTGTGCAACATACATGGCGCACAGAGCATAAAAGCAGAAGAATAGAATGGGTAGTGGATGCATGCTGGAAGACAACGAGGAAGTCTGAGTAGCAAAATCTTGTAGAACAGTGATGAGACTGGTAAGATGTTATTGAACACTATATCACTGTAATAGGTTTCAATATTTCATATTAATAATCAAGGGTGGTTGGGAGGTGCTAGGGAGGATTGGTGTCCTTAGAGGTTCAAGTGGGGGCTTGAACACAGGGAGTTGGTGCTTCCTTCTAGTTGGTGCTAGAGAAACCGGGGAGTTGGTGCTCCTTTCTAGTTGGAGCTAGAGAAACCAGGGAGTTGGTGCTTCCTTCTAGTGGGTGCTAGAGAAAAACAAAGAGTCGGTGCTCTCAGCAAGTTGTAGCTTGCAAAACAGAGGTTGTAGCCTCACAATGAGTTGGTGATCAAATGTATGATAATGTAAAGAATGTAAATAATACTTATCATATAAAGAAGAAGAGGTTTTTACCTTGTATGGGTTTCCTTGGGAAATATCTATCTCTGTGTTTCTCATATATGTGACTGATGCTGAATGTGCCATTGCTCATTTCTCTGCATTATTGTGATCATCATTGAATGCCTTGTAAATATTTTTAAAAGAATCATAATTGTTTAAGCACGGTGACAACTGATTCACCCCCCCCTCTCAGTTGTTCAACAATTGGTATCAGAGCCAACCCCTTTTATCTAAGGATAGATCCTAGAGCTTAAACATGTCAAGCCATGAAGGAAATTCAACGAATAAGGCCCCTCTGTTCAATGGAACAAAATTTGCCTTCTGAAAAGTTAGAATGAGAACCTACATAATGTCGTTAGGTGCAAATGTCTGGGATGTGGTAGACACTGGTTATGTAAAGCCAGTTGTGCTAGCTAATAAGGATGACAAACTAGAATTTAGCTTCAATGCTAAGGCCATGAATGTTATCTTGAGTGGGCTTGCAGAATCAAAATTCGTAAAAGTTATGCACCTAGGAACTGCCAAAGAAATGTGGGACAAACTCATTAGCAGTTATGAGGGTAATGAGAAAGTAAATGATGAAAAGATTCAAACGTACAGAATACAGTTTGAACAGCTGAAGATGAAAGAAGATGAAACTGTTGGAAAATACTTTCTAAGAGTAGAAGAAATGGTAAATGCAATGAAGGCACTTGGTGAAACAATTGATGAACCTTCTCTAGTTCAAAAAATCTTGAGATCTCTCCCAGATAGGTTCAACCCGAAGGTCTCTGCTATAGAAGAACTTAATGATCTAAAAACCTTGGGGTTTGATCAGTTGCTAGGAACATTGAATGCATATGAAATGAGAATAGTTAAAGATAAACCTACCTCCATAGAAGCATCATTTAAAGCAGACAAGAATGAGGATTTTGAGCTCGATGAAATTGAAGCAAAATTTGTGAAGAGACTAAAGAAGGGATCAGGCAAATACAAAGGTAAAATGCCTTTCAAATGTTTCAACTGTGGTAGGATAGGTCATTTTGCAAATAAATGTCCCCACAAAGGAAAGGATCAGACATGTGATGATGAGGAGAAGTACAAACACAAAAATTTCTTTAAAGAGAAAAACTTTAAGAAGAAAAGTCTGTGTGTAAACAATGATGACGATCCTTCAGATGATGAAGAAAATGAATCCTCTATTGAAGATAAACTAAATGACTTCATACTTATGGCCAAAAAGGATTATGATAATAAAAGCATAGGAAGTGATGAAGAAGAAGCTGTGGTTGACATGGAAGGAGAACTAATCAGTGCACTGGAAGAGATTGATAGACTAAGAATCAAGAACAGAAAGAAAAGACAATTGTTGATACAGTTCGAGAAAGATAGTAAATAACCTGATGAAGACCTTGTCCTACTAAAAGTAGAATTGGAAGAGGCAAAGAAAATCGAAGAGATTCTGAAACAATAGCTATCAGAAAAGAAGGCAAGATGTGAAGCATTAGAACAAGAAGTAGTGAAAATGAGGAAAGAAATGGAGAAGTTTCAAGCCTTGTATAATTAGAATCTGTCAAGTATCAAAGCCTCAGAAGGATTGGCCACCATTCTAAATCAGTAAAGGAATCCAAAGCTGAAAACTGGCTTGGGTATGAAGAGGGATCAAGTAGTGGTAAGCCAGGAAATGAAGAACTCATCAAGTTTGTCAAAAGTACAATTAATGACAATAACAATCCTGTAGAAACAAAGGAAGACAATCAGCTGCCCAGGTCGAGTAAGGAAAAAGATGCCAGATCTGAATCTGTAGAACACAAAAGTAATGTGCTCACTGCTGAACGACGTCATCAGTATGGAAGAAATCGATTTGCTCAAAGAAGACAACCATTTTCCAGGTACAAAGAATTCTAGACATGACCAATTAAGATTTCAAAGGAATAAATACTTGCCACGACAAAGAATGATGCAACCAAGTAACAAACCTTCACTGATTGCCAACTGCCAAATTAAGTCCAGGGACATGCAACTAAAGAGGTCAAGAAATAATCAACAGTCAATGAGTAGACAATGTTACACCAATAAGTTTGACCTGTTGAACAATGAGATTGAATGCTACATCTGTCATAACTATGGACACAAATCTATTGACTGTCGTTTAAGGGAATATGAACCAAATTCGAAATCTCTTGCTGAAAATGTCAAGTTTTGGAAGAAGAAGGAAAGTGACAAGTGTGGATTAGTGTCCGCTCAAAGAAAAATGAACCCTTGGTATATAGAAAATGGATGCTCCAAACACATGACGGGAGACAAAGGCAAGTTTCTATCTCTAAGTGAAAGCAAATCAGGAAACGTGACCTTTGGAAATGATGCTTCAGGGAAAATAAAGGGAAAAGGAATGGTGAGCTTAAGTAATGGAAAAGGATAATCCCAAGATGTTCTACTTGTGGATGGGTTGAAATATAATCTGCTCAGTGTAAGTCAAATGTGTGACAGAGGATACGAAGTGTTGTTCACGTCCAAGGACTGCAAGATAAAGTTTATAAACTCAGGACAAGTGGTGGCCAAAGGCATAAGGACAAAAAATAATGTATATGTGCTGAAAGAAAATAGAGAAGAATGTCATCTAAGAAAACATGATGAAAGATGGTTATGGCATAGGAGGCTTGGACATCTAAACTTTGACCACTTAATCAAACTCAAAAACCTCGAGGCAGTAAAAGATCTTACGAGAATATCAAATCCCCAAGATTCAATGTGTAAACCCTGTCAAGTAGGGAAGCAAAACAAGACACAATTTAAGTCCAAGGGCTTTACTTCAATAGAGAAACATCTCCAACTAGTTCATATGGATTTATGTGGACCATCAAGACAAGAAGGCACAGTGAAAGAAAACTACTTCATGCTGATTATCGATGATTACTCCAGACTTACTTAGGTTGCCTTTCTCAAAGAAAAAGCTGAAGCATTTGAGAAGTTTAAAATATTTAAGGCTTTAACAAAGACTCAAACATGCAAGAGGTTAAAGGCAGTAAGATCAGATCGGGGAGGAGAGTTTATGTCAAGAGACTTCAAGGAAT
>ML794384.1:111744-125408 GCA_009831015.1 Picea engelmannii
GTAGGATCATAAAGAAAAATAAAACTAGGATGTACAACAAGATAGCAAGAACATGAACAAAATGTATCAAAAGAATAGAAAATTCAAGTAGAGGAGTAACTTGTGCACATTTATGAAGATATAGTGAATCCCATAGATATTAAAATACTCACTAGTACCATCTGGTCACATAGACTTACAATAGTTCAACACAAAAAGAATCACCCTCGAAAGAGGTGGTGAACTTGGAATTGTTCACATTTGATAAGAAAATCCAAAAGGTAATCAAACAAACCCATAGAATATGAAGCTAAATAAAGACCAGGACTTGGTCATCTCAATTGAGGTAACCATCACTGATGTCACATAGATTAATTCAATTGTGACTTCCACCACTATAGTTTCTTTCTCAGAATCCACCTTATCTATTGTCTAGAAACCGAAGAAGGAGTTGGTTGAAAGTAAGAAAATATAAACCTCTTCTAGAATCATGTAGCATATTACACGACAATTGGGGGTAATCCAATTGAGCTCATAGCTTATGCATTCAAATTGTAGAATGAATTAAATGCAACATTAATAAATTTTTATGATAAAACATAGAAATTTTAGAACACCTACTGTGTGATTGCTAATATATACAATCAGAGAGGTAACCATCACTGATGTCACATAGATTAATTCAGTTGTGACTTCCACCACTATAGTTGCTTTCTCATAATCCACCTTATCTATTGTCTAGAAACTAAAGAAGGAGTTGGTTGAAAGTAAGAAAAATATAAACCTCTTGGAGAATCATGTGGCATATTACAAGACAATTGGGGGTAAGCCAATTGAGCTCATAGCTTATGCATTCAAATTGTAGAATGCATTAAATGCAACATTAATAAATTTTATGATAAAACATAGAAATTTCAGAACACCTACTGTGTGATTGCTAATATATACAACCAGACTCATTAGTGGAGGATAAATCAATAAAATATGCAAATTCAATTTGAGTCTCTTGGCAAACTAAGATGCAAAAAATCCCACCAAATCTCCCTTTGCTACCTACTAGCAAAATCTCAACATGGAGATTGGGTCAAGTGCTAGGAGAGCTTCCAATTAGTAGGCGATGTAGATGAGGAATTTTCCAATGGGAAAAACACTATGCTAGGTATTCAAGTAGATCATTGGAAAATACAACTTGCCAGAGTTCAGAGAATGGGATCATTTTTGGCTATAGCATGAAGTAAGTAAATAACTAGAGGATAAAATTAGAGATATAGATCATATCATCCTATCTATATTTTATTTCAGCATCCCAATGCTTAAAACACATTAGAAGGCTCCAACAAGGAAGATATGATTAATTACAATCCTTGTTGGAAAATTGGAGAAATTTTTTATAAAATTGAAACAGGACCTCACCTCACTCATGGTTGATGTAGAACATCATATATTCCATTATTATAATATCATTAATAAAAATTTGGAGAATTATAACATTACATAAATAATCATATGCAAGAGAAAGAAACTACACAAACACCAACACTTCAAACAATTCAAGAAGTTGTTAAATTTCTTGTAATTCAATCTTGACAAACTACCTATAACTATGATGCAAACTAAATGGAAAAAGGATTTTACTTGTTTCTCTTTTGTAAAACTTCTTGAGAAAACTTTAATGAAGATAATCCATTTTGGCCAAGCTTTTTGGAAATAAACCAAAAAGTTTTGATTCTCTTGACATACTATCTATAACTAGGATGCAAACTAAATGGAAAAGGATTTTACTTTTTTTTCTCTTTTGTAAAATTCCTTGAGAAAACTTTAATGAGGAGAATCAATTTTGGCAAAGAGATAAACTTTGATTCTGTACTACAAGTGCATGGAATTTTTTATATTGTTAAGCATTGGAGTTGTGTTAAAAATGTTTGTTTACAATGTATATTGTTCTCATGTATAAATAATGCATTATTATTTTTGTTTCTTTCTCATAATGTTTGTCTAAAGAAATATTCATAAGACTCTATTTTGTTGTCTTATTTTAGTCTATTCTAATGTTCCATAACTAGTTATTTATATTTTTTCTTTTATTAACTCAATAATTTTCTTGCTAAAAATAGAAGTAGTTATACATTTGGTGTTATTATTACATTTCTAATTACTCATTCACAACTAGGAAATTTAGAGTATATTTTCACTCTACATATGGAGTATAACCACATCTATATTCAAAACTATAGAATTTAAAACCAATATTTAAAACCCAATAACGATTGCTAGGCTAGAATCAGATGGGTTCCCTATTCCAATCAATGTGAGATATAATTGGTACTTCTAACTGAGGAGGATACCTACTATTTACAAAAAAAAAATCCTCCTCGATTAAAATAGTAGACAAAAGAAAATCCTCCTAGCTCGTTGAACTCTTCTAAAAAAATAGTTAGGGTTTTGAAATAAAATAATTTATGAGTAACTAATTTTCTTTTGTATAAATTGAAGTTAAATTGCTTATGAAAGGGATTTTTGATCTCTAACAATTTTGTAAGAACTATTTTTTCATTGAGTAATATTGAGAATCCATTTGGTGGCTGAATTTTAGAAGAGGAGATTGACTTCTATGTTGCACAACTTCGGGACTTTTATTTGGTTGTGTAATTTGGAACGTAAGATTTGTTATTATTATTTCTTAGATTATTCTTGAATTTTAGTACAATGGTTGCTTTCTTTCCTTAATAAAGATTGATTTGCGATGAATATAAAGCTATCATTTGCTATTTAAAATAAAGAATAATCTTTCTTTGACTGCAAATGATTGTTTATTTTCACTTTAATAAATAGGAATTACTCATTTATTCTATGGAAAACATTGGATAGTTGGTTGTATATTCATTTATTTTTAAAATACATTTAGTTTAGATTTATATTATTTTATCCATATTTAATTATAGAGTTAGATTAGAAAATAGATTATGCATTTTATATTATAAAGAGTAAATTGAATGTCACTAAAGTCCATCGGAAGGTTTCAAGGTCATTAATCTAGAGTGTTTTTCCATGCCAAATAGAAAAGAGTTTAAGTGGGCCTCTTTTCTCAGTTTAACCCCTGTTGCTGATGTTGGGTATTTCCTCCCATCAACACTTTCCAAAAAATTAGTACATGTATATACAATAGACACTGTACAAAAAATGGAGCTTCTCACCCACTTAATATCCCTCCCATACCTATGGTAGGGGGAATCCTATCTAGGTGATTTGGAATGGATTATTATATAACTTGTCATCTATTTTGGTACTTTATGGGTGGAAAAATTGGATGAATTGGCCTGCAGGGTCCATTTTAGGGCACTTTTAGGGGACAAGTCCCAATGTGGTGATTTGGGGTCTGGAATCTTCCAAATCCGATTTGAGGCATCAAATGAGAATTTTTGGGCTCAAAACCTCACGAGCTTATCTTTAGCCCCTTGATGCTATTCTACAAACTGAAATATTTCGAACAATAAAAAAGTTTCCTTAATCAAAGTTTGTATTCAAAAGTTATTCCTCCTACAACTAGTTGACCTACCTTGTTGACCACTATGGTACTAAGTGGATGCCATGTCAGATCCCATTAGTCACACATGTGGGGCTAGTCGTGTGTGTACTTTCAATATCATTCTAGAGGATCTAAAACCCTGACAATATTGAGGGTTGAGGAATGCAAAAACCCTAACCATAAACCTAAATGACTATTGGGTTATGTTAAATACTATGCCACTAGGAAATGAACAAGTACCGTTCTTTTGGTATTGTTATTGATCCATAGTTGAGTAGAAAATTTAGGAGTGTGATTGAAGCATAATAGAAGAGGTAGAATGTTATGTAGTAGTCATTCATGCCACAATGTTCATGGCAACTCCAATGCGAGTGCCCTCTTTCTTTGTACTTGTATTTCATAATTGAGAAAAAGAGAATAGAGCAAAGGACTCACCTTCTAGTTTGGTTTTCTCCCATATTAGGTTTCTAAGGTCACATATTGTGTTCATTTGCATGGATGGTGTGTACATTTCCTTGTTTATTTCATTTTGGTTTCAATTATTTCCATAATTTTGAGCACTATGCTAATTAAATTTAATTTGAGATATAAGGTAATAAATCACATAATAAAATATTTTAGAATGTTGTAAGATATGTTGTGGTGAAATTTTCTAGTGGAATATCCATGGTAGTTTAAAGATCAGTAGGGGTTGTTGGTCCCTTGGAGGAGGTTCTTAATCAGGTTCACCTCACTCCATATATTTATCTATTTATCCAACAATAACTATTCATTGTAGGAATAAGAACCACTCCATCATGATTCCTATGTAGGAATCCACATTATCCTCCCCAAGGTCCACCTATCCTCATTTTGAGACCCCTTGTAGTAGTTTCTTGAATCGTTGGTGTAGGTCATACAACAATCTCTATAAATCTATCTCTAGATTAACACACTAGCTAGTTGGTCCTAGTCCTTCTCCCTCATCTCTATGGCCTCTTCCCTAACCTATCACTTCTATTGGTTCTCTTGGTGTTGGATCGTTGATTTGTCTTGCTGGCTTCACTAGCCCCATATTTGTATAGGTACAAACAAGTTATGATTATCATATATACCTCATAAATAGAAACACACATCTACCTATATCAAAACTATGTTAGTGTCAACTGTTCGACAACACATGTATTCCAACAGAGGATGAAAACCTTCAGTAACCACTCACACAACCAGATCAAAGATCAGCACACCGATGCTTTGACGTGGTAAAAACCCTATGGGAAAACATCTACGACCCCAACCAACGCGTCCACTTGGAGCAGTTTATTAATGCAAAAGAAAAATATTACAAAGACATTTTACAAGAGATTTTCTCACAATCGATCATCGGAAAATGACCCTCCATGCTATTTAAATCGAGATCATGGACCAATCGGGTGTTAAGTCACAGATCAATGACTGTTAAGATCGAGGAGAATATGAACCGTCAGATCACTCTATGTCAGGAACATATCATGACCATCCGATTTCCTAATTACAAATGCATACTAAAGAAACACACTTTTACCTAATGACACATTAGACCAAGCAGATCTTAACTAACTCCTAAGTGTCTAAATATCATAACATCCCCCCTTAAGAACAACTTGGGATAGGATTGAAGGATTTCCAATAGTGACACAATAGGAGAAGGAAGGAGGCATTATAGCCTATCCCCCCTTAATGACAACTTCCTGAACTCCTAACATAGATCGAAGTTTGGAAAATTTCGCTTCTATAAGAGACTTTGTGAAAATGTCTACAACTTGATCTTCTATAGGGAAAAAGAGAAATTCAATAACTTGATCATTAATGAGCTTTCTGATGAAGTGCATGCGTAGCTCAATGTGTTTTTTGCGTTGATGTTGAACTGGGTCTTTGGCGAGCTTGATGGCACTCTGATTGTCGCACCAAAGGCTGGTCGGATGCTACTGCTGAAAGCCAAACTCTAAAAGAATCTGTTGAATCCATAAGGCTTCCTGAATTGCATTTACCGATGCTCAATACTATGCTTCTGTTGAATAAAGTGTAATAGCCTGTTGTTTCTTACAGGCCCAAGTGACATGTCCTGAACCAAGTATGAAAACATAACATGCAGTAGACTGCTGATCATCAGGGTCGCCGACCCAATCCGAATCAGTGAAACCAACCAATAAAGGAGTCCCCCTTGATCTGTAATGTATCCCGAATTGAACTGTACCAAAAACATAGAGAAGTATCTTTTTATCTTCTTTCCAATGGCTTTCATGGGGTGTTTTCATATAACGGGCAACAAGACCAACAACAGAGGAAATATTAGGACATGTATGAGTCAAGTATAAGAGGATACCAACTAACTAACAGTACAAGGTGGCATCAACTTCAGGAGAAGTACGATGGCAACAAGCTTGACTCCAGACTGGAAGGGAGAAGGGGTTGGTTTACAATCGTCCATGTGAAAGCGATGAAGAAGGTCACAAGAATACTTAGACTGGGAAAGAAAAATTCCTTTATTGTTTTGCAAAACTTGGAGGCCAAGGAAATAGTGAAAAAAGCTTAAGTCTGTCATTTCAAATTTCTTCTTAAGGTTGGTTTTCACATGGTTTAAAATTTTTGAGTCACTACCAGTAAGGATAAGGTCATCAACATAAAGGACAAGGATTATGAGATGGCTTCATACTTTTTTGGTATAGACATTAGGATCATAATGGAATCTAGAGAATCCAGTGGCAATAAGAAAACTGTCCATTTTGGCATACCAAGCTCGGGGAGCTTGCTTGAGACCATAAAGAGATTTCTTAAGGCGAAAAATAAGGCTAGAGTCATTCTGGACATAGCCAGGAGGTTGTTCCATGTAGATTTCTTCTTGCAAATCTCCATGCAAGAAGGCGGATTTAACGTCCATCTGATGGACCTCCCATTTATGTGAGGGAGCAAGGAAAAGAACAAGGCAGATGGAATTCATTTTGATACATGGGAAAAGGTTTCATTATAGTCAATTCCTTTAACTTGGGAAAATCCTTTGGCAACTAACCGAGCCTTGTGTCTTTCAACACTTCCATCTGATGCATACTTAGTTCTATAGACCCATTTACATTTGACAAGTTTTATTCCTTTTGGAAGAGGTACAAGATCCCAAGTATCATTTTCCATTAGAGAACGATACTCTTCATTCATTTCTATATCCCAATATGGATGACCCAAAGCTTCTGCAAATGTCTCTGGATCACGAGTCTTTGAAACTTGAGCCAAAAGAGAAGAGGCTTGCTAGAACTGTGAATGTGTCCGGCACCGATCTGAAGGATCACCGACAAGATCACCAACTTCTTCTCGTGTTGAACGAACCCATATAGGAAGCGCATGACCTGGTTCAAAGGACTCATCTGGAGGAAGGTGAGCAGGCGGAGGTGGATTTTCATCCTCACTGTCATCATCTGAAGAATAAACCAGAACATAAGAAGGCACAAATGCCGAATATGGCTCACATGCCGAAGAAGGCACAAACATCGAGTTAGGCTCGCAGGCCAAGAGATTTTCATCAAATTTAACATCTCTTCTAATAATAATTTCATTACAAGGTAGTTGAAGAATTCTATAACCTTTGACATCTTCAAAATAACCAACAAATATACATTTCTCACTTTTAGGCTGAAATGCTTTCCTTTTCTCATCATGAATGTGAGCCCATGCTATACTGCCAAATACACGAAAGTGACTTACATCTGGTTTAATTTTAGTCCAAGCTTCTTCCGGTGTTATATTTGTAAGACACTTTGTGGGAGTGCGATTTACTATGTAATTTGCACAGTTGATGGCTTCTGCCCAATACTTTAGACTTAATCCCTTAGATTGGATCATACAATTAACCATTTCTTTTAATGTGTGGTTCTTTCTCTCAACAACACCATTTTGTTGTGGTGTAAATGGAACAATGTGTTGCATTTGGATGCCCTGTGTAGTGAAATAACTTGTAAAATTATTGTTCACATATTCGCCTCCATTATTTGTTCTTAACCTTTGAATTTGATGTCCATATTGCTTTTCTACAAGGGCCTTGTAGGCCAAAAACTTGTCAAAACTTTGCTCTTAAGTTTTAAGAAGTAAATCTAAGTACATCTGGAAAAGTCATCAATGAAAGTTAAGAAATACTTGCACCCAGAAAAATAAGGAGAAGAAAGTGGACCACACAAGTCACTGTGAACAAGCTGCAAAGGGCCCCATGCATGCTAAGAGGCACGTTTTTCAAAACTATCCCGATGATGTTTTCCAAGAACACAACCTGCACAAACACCATCTCTGCATGAAATAGGAGGAAGAACAGTCACCATCTGTTGATTACATAGTTGCTGCAATGAGTGATAGTTTAGATGATGACCCAAAGTTGTCAAACTTGTACAACCTAGTAATATCATCAACAATTCCAGTTGCAAGAACATGCTTAGGATCTTTTAGATCCTTGATTACAACTTGGTGAGGTGAAAACTCTACGGTTTTACATTCACTTGAATGAGTGATTTGATATACTAATAGAAGGTTACAAGAAAGACTTGGAATACATAATACATCATTGAAATGACCATTTTCTACTTGAATTGTTCTAGATCCTTCAACACTAAGAGATCTATCATCACCAACATATATTTTCTTGGTGTTACATTCATTTAGAGAAGAAAATATATCTATGTCCTTAGGCATATGATAAGATGCTCTAGAATCAATAAGCCACTCATCATAAGTAGAAGTAGAAGTAGAAGTTGTATTGAAGAAGAAATTATAAGCAAAAAGTGCATGTCCATGAGAAGAAGAAGCAGAAGTAGAATCAATACTGATGTTGTTCTTCTTCATCGCTGCTTCTAAAGCTACCATCTTCTTGAAACATTTGGACTCATCATGACCATCTTTATCACAAAAGTTGCAATGTCTGTCAATATTCTTATTTTTATATTTTTCTCCTTTGTCACCATTAAAAGCTGAAGTTGTTTGAGTGGGTTTGGGACCCTTATATTTCTTGTTGTTGTGGCGAGGATGTTGCTTCTTGGGATTCTTGGGTTTATCTTTCTGATAGACGACTAAGGCTTTGTTGGAGGTACATGCAGTGTTGCTCACTCCAAGTTGTACAAGCTTATCTTTCTCTCTAATCAAAGCATCACAAAAATTCTCAAGAGTGGGTTTTACATAAGCTGTCCCTAGAGTCTATTGCATGGCATAAAAGGTAGATACAAACACAAAATATGCACTACCTAGCTTAGAAAGAATAATATAGATGCAACGCTCTTCATCTATCTTTATCTTACATTCTTCAAATAAAGTTTTGAGTGTTTTAAACTTAGATAGATAGTCTTCAATGTAAGAAAAATCACTCGAAATTATAGTCAGTACTTGATTTTTTAACTGTTGTGCTCAAATAATATTGTGTTTACCAAACACAGATTCAATCTTTTCCCAAGCTTCTTTGGGTTTATCAATTGATTGAAGGTGGAACCTTAAATCAAGAGAGATGGACATTCCAATTAATCCACGTACTTTGTCATTCCTATTATCCCATTTGAATTTCTTATCAACATCAATGGGTGTTGTTTCCTTTCCCAAGGTAATCCGGTACAAGCCTTTACTTCTTAATGAATCCTCCATATGAGATTTCCATTGGAAGTAGTTGGTGTTGGTAAGCAAAATATTAATTGAAGAAGGCATATTAAATATGTAGATAATATGGATTTAAAAACTGAAACTAATGATATGGATGGAAAGATCTCAAAAAGTTAGGTGGTTTTAAAAAAACGACATTGAAAACGGACTTTGGATGTGAAAGTTATGCCCTTTTAAAACAATGCATAAACAATAACCAAAGGAACACATGATGGTGTAAGTTGCTTTATGAAGTGACCTACTTTTATAAAAAGAAGTGGGGATCACTTTTACAATGAAGTTTCTTTATAAAAGAAATTTTGTATGCAAAATAAATAACTCTAAAATATTAAAGCTACTTATAGTGATTCACTTTTATACTTGAAGTGAAATACACTTTACAATGGAGCATGAACTTTTTAAAAAAAAGTAACAAAAATAGAGACTTGAACTTGAGACCTCTTACTTAATAAAGAAGCTTTTAACCAAATGGTATAGAAAAACATATTGTATTGTTTAGCAAGAGGATTGTTGTTGTTGAAGATGACCTTGGAGAGCATGCTAAAAAAAATTCTTTTCACACAAGATTTTTTTTTTCGCTTCTCGATGAAAACAAGTTTTAGATCTCGGTTAGCTTACTCGAAAAATGCACCTTCTCCTATATGTTTCTGATTTTCCGAGATCGCACAGGGCATGAGGCAAATAACATACACATAGCTATATAGTAGCAACCCGAAAACAAATAATATAAAACCAAAATAATACTCTGCAAAAATTTAAAAAATGGCGTATTGAGGCTTTATACCTCCGGATCTGACTGAAATGGCCGCATCTTGGGAAAACATAAACCTTTTCGAGTGAATATAAAAGCGTTTCTGACTGAAACGAGCACTCCAAACACAATGGAACATTTCTCTCAGCCCCAAAATGTACGAAAATGACAAAAAAACAGAGATGAGGAAACTCGGCTTCACGATCTTGATCTACAACATGAGCGGGTCTTCAAACATGATCTGATACCATGCTCGACAACATGTGTATTCCAACAGAGGATGAACACCTTCAGTAACCACTCACACAACTATAACAAAGATCAAAACACTGATGTTTTGACGTGGTAAAACCCCGACGAGGAAACATCCACGACCCCAACTAACGCGACCACTTGGAGCAATTTATTAATGGAAAAGAAAAAGATTACAAAGATATTTTACAAGAGAGTTTCTCACAATTGATCATCAACAAATGATCCTCCATGCTCTTTAAATAAAGATCATGGACCAATAGGGTGTTAAGCCACATATCAATGACCGTTAAGATCGAGGAGAATATGAATCGTCAGATCACTCTATGTCGGGAACATATCGTGACCGTTGGATTTTCTAACTACAAATGCATACTAAAGTAACACACTAAGAAACACACTTTTACCTAACGACACATTAGACCAAGTAGATCTTAACTAACTCCTAAGTGTCTAAATATCCTAACATCAACACTAAAAAAACAAATGTAGTTACCCATTGATACCCAACCATTTTCTAGGGGCCTTAATGGATCAGGGTCTAGCTGAAAATCCATGCCCATGTATGGGTACTCCTTGATAATGCTGAATTGTTTCACCCAATATGCATATTTTGTTTTAGTAAAAGTCCACCCCACCACTCCTCCACCGATTTGAGCAATCAAATCTCTCCATATTTGCATCCATGATTTCCTAACTGATATTTCCCAGATCCTATGGTGCGGTTGGATCAACAACACTTTCTAAAAACTAAGGCATATATCAATGTGCCATAAGAAAATTCACCTCCTCTTAGCTAGTGGTAGTGGTATAGCTAATCGAACAAGATACCTAGAAGCATCAGAGCCCAAGCAAATTGCATCCCCACTATGATTCTCTTGAATAGATGCATTTGGCCACCAAAGATCCAATGGGGGGCATGAGGGCCACCCACCCTAACCACTATATGGGCCATCAACCACATTGTAATGTTAGATATCTTGGAATTGGGTATATCCTCATTGACCTTCTCTGCCCATACTCATTATGGAAAGATATGGGACCCTCTACTATCATGGCATTCCTTAATAGGGGACATTGTTGGGTATGTGTTATATTCTTTGCATGTGTGTGTGTGTGGGCACGTCAGATACGACAATTGCGTCTGACGATCCCATATTTTTCTATTTTTAGCAGATTTGTAAATTAATCCCGGATTAAGGGATTAGGGTTTTGGTATCTACAGAATACCTAAAAACATTGTATATATTGTATGGCAAATGGTGAAATTCGATATAATGAAAATAAAAAAGGTTTTCCCGATTGAGGGTTTTCGGTATAAAATCTCTGTGTACTATGTGTATGAGCCATAGATTAATTTTTGTATTGCTTAAGAATCTATATGAATTGCTTTACTTCACAGGTTTAAAACTTACATGTGGTATCAGAGCTCATTTTTGGCTTCAGAGGGACGCCTTTGTTGTTGAGGGTTTGGCTCGGTCTTGATAGATCAAGTTTATCTTGGGTCTGTGATAAACCTGGGTTTAGTGGGAGCTTTTGCAGTGGATATTCGAGTAAAGAAAGAGGAATGGTGAGCTCATCTAGAATCGAGATAGAGAAGTTCAATGGTAAAAACTTTGAGCTATGGAAGCTCAAGATGGAGGACCTTCTTGTAGACAAAGAACAATGGATTGCTGTGGATCCTGGTACACAACCTACTGGTACACCGTCTACAAGCACACAGGCTACTGGTACACAAACTACCGGTACACAAACTACTAGTACACCAACTACTGGTATGTCAAAGGAAGATTGGGACAAGTTGGACAGAAGAGCAAGGAGTACTATACGTCTCTGCCTGACAAATTCGGTGTTGTTGAATGTCTCAGGAGAATCTATAGCCAAGGAACTATGGGATAAGTTATGGAATTTGTATCAATCAAAGTCCCTGGTAAACAAGTTGTTTCTTCGAAAGAAGCTGTATCATCTTAGGATGGAAGATGGAGATTCTGTGACAGAACATTTAAATTCCTTTAATACTCTGGTAAGTCAACTTGGATTTGTTAATATTACGATTGAAGAAGAAGATAAGTGTATTACTTTGTTATGTTCTTTGCCAGACTCTTGGGATAATCTGGTTGTAGCAATAGGTAGTACCACTCAATCTACATTGAAGTATGAGGATGTAGTTACATCCTTGTTATCTAAAGAGATGAGGCGAAAAAACATGGATGGTCACAACACAGATGATTTATTTGTAAGAGGATGTACCCAAGACAGGAACCCTGGTAAGCCTTCGGGATGGAGATCTAAATCACTATTTTGGAGTTTAGAAACTCATGACATGGAGACTCAAGATGTCTCATCACAGAATCTCCGAATTGTGGAAGTGCGAAACTGGTAAATAACACAAAAATGCATTAGAGTTAATCCAATGATCCAGGTGAATCTGAGTATAATTGGAGGGCTACTGTTGCACGTCACAGTGTAACTGCCAGAAACCACTGATGGTTTCTGCTAGAGGACTTGAAGACACTTCGAGGTGATTGACAGAGCAGATGAAGAGTCTTTAGGAATCTTCAAGAGGGATGAAGATGCTCGTGGAGGCAATTGACAACTGGATGAGCATTGAAGCTTGTAACTGGAACATAGAAGGTGAACTCGACTGTCATAGAGAAGATAAAGAGTCTCAACTGCCAGAGAGGTTGAGGAATCTCAGCATAACATACAATGATGCTGAACGAGTGGAAAAACGGCCAGAGAAGCTGAAGAGTCACGATGATGATCAGACATAGCACTCAAGTTGTGGAGGGTATCGACACGGTGTGAGTATGCAGAGGTATTGCGTGCATTGCATGCACAAGGTGCACAAAAGCTATATATACACAGTACAGAGATGAGATGTGGTTGCTGTTTTTGCTGGGATTGCTGTGGATGTTGTTGAAGGTGACTCATGCATGAAGAAGGATCAGAGTGCAGCAATTGAAAAGAACAGAAGAAGAACTGTGCAGCGGACATGGCGCACAGAGCATAAAAGCAGAAGAATAGAATGGGCAGCGGATGCATGCTGGAAGATAGCGAGGAAGTCTGAGTAGAAAAATCTTGCAGAACAGTGATGAGACTGGTAAGCTGTTATTGAACACTATATCACTGTAATAGGTTTCAATATTTCATATTAATAATCAAGGGTGGTTGGGAGGTGCTAGGGAGGACTGGTGTCCTCAGAGGTTCAAGTGGGGTCTTGAACATAGGGAGTTGGTTCTAGAGAAACCAGGGAGTTGGTGCTCCTTTCTAGTTGGAGCTAGAGAAACAAGGGAGTTGGTGCTTCCTTCTAGTGGGTGCTAGAGAAAAACAGAGAGTTTGTGCTCTCAGTAAGTTGCAGCTTGCAAAACAAAGGTTGTAGCCTCACAATGAGTTGGTGCTCAAATGTATGATAATGTAAAGAATGTAAATAATACTTATCATATAAAGAAGAAGAGGTTTTTACCTTGTATGGGTTTCCTTGGGAAATATCTGTCTCTGTGTTTCTCATATATG
>ML794384.1:163633-177355 GCA_009831015.1 Picea engelmannii
AGGAGAATATGAACCGTCAGATCACTCTATGTCAGGAACATATCGTGACCGTCAGATTTCCTAATTACAAATGCATATTAATGCATACTAAAGAAACACACTTTTACCTAACGACATATTAGACCAAGTAGATCTTAACTAACTCCTAAGTGTCTAAATATCATAACATACCCCCTTAAGAACAACCTGGGATAGGATTGAAGGATTTCCAATAGTGACACAATAGGAGAAGGAAGGAGGCATTATAGCCTATCCCCCCTTAATGACAACTTCCTGAACTCCTAACATAGATCCAAGTTTGGAAAACTTCGCTTCTGTAAGAGACTTTCTAAAAATGTCTACAACTTGATCTTCTGTAGGGAAAAAGAGAAATTCAATAACTTAGTCATTAATGAGCTTTCTGATGAAGTGCATGCATAGCTCGATGTGTTTTCTGCGTTGATGTTGAACTGGGTCTTTGGCGAGCTTGATGGCACTTTGATTGTCGCACCAAAGGCTGGTCGGATGCTTCTGCTGGAAGCCAAAATCTAAAAGAATCTGTCGAATCCATAAGGCTTCCTGACTTGCATTTACCGATGCTCGATACTCTGCTTCTGCTGAAGAAAGTGAAATAACCTGTTGTTTCTTACAGGCCCAAGTGACATGTCCTGAACCAAGTATGAAAACATAACCTGCAGTAGACTGCCTATCATCAGGGTCATCGACCCAATCTGAATCAGTGAAACCAACCAATAAAGGAGTCCCCCCTTGATCTGTAATGTATCCCAAACTGAACTGTACCACAAACATAGAGAAGTATCCTTTTAGATTCTTTCCAATGGATTTCATGGGGTGTTTTCATATAACAGGCAACAAGACCAACAACAGAGGAAATATCAGGACATGTATGAGTCAAGTATAAGAGGATACCAACTAACTAATAGTACAAGGTGGCATCAACTTTAGGAGAAGTACGGTGGAAGCAAGCTTGACTCTAGACTGGAAGGGAGAAGGGGATGGTTTACAATCGTCCATGTGGAAGTGACGAAGAAGGTCACAAGCATACTTAGACTGGGAAAGAAAAATTCCTTTATTGTTTTGCAAAACTTGGAGGCCAAGGAAATAGTGAAAAAAGCCTAAGTCTGTCATTTCAAATTTCTTCTTAAGGCTGGTTTTCACATGGTTTAAAAGTTTTGAGTCACTACCATTAAGGATAAGGTCATCAACATAAAGGAAAAGGATTATGAGATGGCTTCCTACTTTTTTGGTATAGACATTAGGATCATAATGGCATCTAGAGAATCCAGTGGCAATAAGAAAGCTGTCCATTTTGGCATACCAAGCTCGGGGAGCTTGCTTGAGACCATAAAGAGATTTCTTAAGGCGAAAAATAAGGCTACAGTCATTCTGGACATATCCAGGAGGTTGTTCCATGTAGATTTCTTCTTGCAAATGTCCATGCAAGAAGGCGGATTTAACGTCCATCTGATGGACCTCCCATTTATGCGAGGCAACAAGGGAAAGAACAAGGTGGATGGAATTCATTTTGGATACATGGGAAAAGGTTTCATTGTAGTCAATTCCTTCAACTTGGGAAAATCCTTTGGCAACTAACCGAGCCTTGTGTCTTTCAACACTTCTTGTGTCATGCCAAATTTTGCTCAAGTCATCTCTATGAGCAACAAAAAATGATGAAAAAGATGATGACCCAAAGTTGTCAAACTTGTACAACCTAGTAATATCATCAACAATTCCATTTGCAAGAACATGCTTAGAATCTTTTAGATTCTTGATTACAACTTGGTGAGGTGAAAACTCTACGGTTTTACCTTCACCTGAATGAGTGATTTGATATACTAATAGAAGGTTTCAAGAAAACTTGGAACCATAATACATCATTGAAATGACCATTTTCTACTTGAACTGCTCCAGATCCTTCAACACTAAGGGATCTATCATCACCAACATATATTTTCTTGGTGTTACATTCATTTAGAGAAGAAAATATATCTTTGTCCTTAGGCATATGATAAGATGCTCCAGAGTCAATAAGCCACTCATCATAAGTAGAAGTAGAAGTTGTATTGAAGAAGAAACCAGAAGCAAAAAGTCCATGTCCATGAGAAGAAGAAGAAGAAGTAGAATCAATATTGATGTTCTGCTTCTTCATTGCTGCTTCTAAAGCTACCATCTTCTTGAAACATTTGGACTCATCATGACCATCTTTATCACAAAAGTTGCAATGTCTGTCAATCTTCTTATTTTTATATTTTTCTCCTTTGTCACCATTAGGAGCTGAAGCTGTTTGAGTGGGTTTGGGACCCTTATATTTCTTGTTATTGTGGAGAGGATGTTGCTTCTTGGGATTCTTGGGTTTATCTTTTTGATAGATGACTAAGGCTTTGTTGGAGGTACATGCAGTGTTGCTCACTCCAAGTTGTACAAACTTATCTTGCTCTCTAATCAAAGCATCACAAAAATTCTCAAGAGTGGGTTTTACATAAGCTGTCCCTAGAGTCTATTGCATGACATAAAAGGTAGATACAAACACAAAATATGCACTACCTAGCTTAGAAAGAATAATATAGATGCAACGCTCTTCATCTATCTTTATCTTACATTCTTCAAATAATGTTTTGAGTGTTTTAAACTTATGTAGATAGTCTTCAATGCAAGAAAAATCACTCGAAATTAAAGTCAGTACTTGATTTTTTAACTATTGTGCTCAAATAATATTGTGTTTACCAAACACAGATTCAATCTTTTCCCAAGCTTCTTTGGGTTTATCAATTGATTGAAGGTGGAACCTTAAATCAGGAGAGATGGACATTCCAATTAATCCACGTACTTTGTCATTCCTATTATCCCATTTGAATTTCTTATCAACATCAATGGGTGCTATTTCCTTTCCCAAGGTAATCCGATACAAGCCTTTACTTGTTAATAAATCCTCCATATGAGATTTCCATTGGAAGTAGTTGGTGCTGGTAAGCAAAAGATTACTTGAAGACGCCATATTAAATATGTAGATAATATGGATTTAAAAACTGAAACTAATGATATGGATGGAAAGATCTCAAAAAATTAGGCGGTTTAAAAAAAAGACATTGAAAACGGACTTTGGATGTGAAAGTTATGCCCTTTTAAAACAATTGCATAAACAATAACCAAAGGACCACATGATGGTGTAAGTTGCTTAATGAAGTGACCCACTTTTATAAAAAGAAGTGGGGATCACTTTTACAATGAAGTTTCTTTATAAAAGAAAATTTGTATGCAAAATAAATAACTCTAAAATATTAAAGCTACTTATAGTGATTCACTTTTATACTTGAAGTGAAATACACTTTACAATGGAGCATGAACTTTTTCAAAAAAAGTAACAAAAATAGAGACTTGAACTCGAGACCTCTTACTTAATAAAGAAACTTTTAACCAAATGGTATAGCAAAACATATTGTATTGTTTAGCAAGAGGATTGTTGTTGTTGAAGATGACCTTGGAGAGCATGCTAAAAAAATTTCTTTTCACACAAGAATTTTTTTTCGCTTCTCGATGACAATAAGTGTTAGATCTCGGTTAGCTTACCCGGAAAATGGACCTTCTCCTATATGTTTTTGATTTTCCGAGATTGCACAGGGCGCGAGGCAAATAACATACACAAAGCTAAAAGAGTAGAAACCTAGAAACAAATAATATAAAACCAAAATAATACTCTGCAAAAATTTAAAAAATGGCGTATTGAGGCTTTATACCTCCTGATCTGACTGAAATGGCCGTATCTTGGGCAAACATAAACCTTTTCGAGTGAATAGAAAATCATTTCTGACTGAAACAAATGCTCCAAACACAATGGAACATTTCTCTTAGCCCAAAAATGTACGGAAATGACAAAAAACAGAGATGAGGAAACTCGGCTTCACGATCTCGATGTACAACATGAGTGGGTCTTCAAACATGATCTGATACCATGTTCGACAACACATGTATTCCAACAGAGGATGAACACCTTCAATAACCACTCACACAACTATATCAAAGATCAAAACACTGATGTTTTGACGTGGTAAAACCCCGACGAGGAAACATCCACGACTCCAACCAACGTGACCATTTGTAGCAGTTTATTAATGCAAAAGAAAAAGATTACAAAGATATTTTACAAGAGAGTTTCTCATAATCGATCATCAACAAATGACCCTCCATGCTCTTTAAATAAAGATCATGGACCAATAGGGTGTTAAGCCATAGATCAATGGCTGTTAAGATCGAGGAGAATATGAATCGTCAGATCACTCTATGTCGGGAACATATCGTGACCGTTGGATTTCCTAACTACAAATGCATACTAATGTATACTAAAGAAACACACTAAGAAACACACTTTTACCTAACGACACATTAGACTAAGTAGATCTTAACTAACTCCTAAGTGTCTAAATATCCTAACATCAACACTAAAAAAAAAATGTAGTTACCCATTGATACCCAACCATTTTCTAGGGGCCTCAATGGATCAGGGTCTAGCTGAAAATCCATGCCCATGTATGGGTACTCCTTGATAATGCTGAATTGTTTCACCCAATATGCATATTTTTTTTTAGTAAAAGTCCACCCCACCACTCCTCCACCAATTTGAGCAATCAAATCTCTCCATATTTTCATCCATGATTTCCTAACTGATATTTCCCAGATCCTATGGTGCGATTGGATCAACAACACTTTCTAAAAACTAAGGCACATATCAATGTGCCATAAGAAAATTCACCTCCTCTTAGCTAGTGATAGTGGTATAGCTAATTGAACAAGATACCTAGAAGCATCAAAGCCCAAGCAAATTACATTCCCACTATGATTCTCTTGAATATATGCATTTGGCCACCAAAGATCCAACGGGGGGCATGAGAGCCACCCACCCTAACCACTATATGGGCCATCAACCACACTGTAATGTCAGATATCGTGGAATTGGGTATATCCTCATTGACCTTCTCTGCCCATACTCATTATGGAAAGATATGGGACCCTCTACTATCATGGCATTCCTTAATAGGGGACATCAGTTAGTCACATCCCCTCAGATGGGAATCCTAGAGAGAAAGTAGATGTAAAAGAGGGTAAGATCTAGTGGCTACCCTCTTATGTTGAAGTGCTTATTACCAGGATTCAACATCCTTATGATGTTCTATAGAAGACCCTCCCTTGAGTCAATTAATGGGAACTAAAGATAATACAATCACTTTTATAATGCTATCCATATTTATACTCGAGGCTCTCCCATCACCTTAGGTCAAAACCCCTTATATTCCTACTCATTCTAGTGCATTAGCATATGTGATACTAATAAAAAACATGTAGAAAAAATCATCATCACCATGTATATTTTCTTCCTCTGCTACTTTGTTCCATGAGATTATTTTCTTTATAGTAATGTGAGTAGTTCATTTTCTTAGTTGTAATCCCACACAACTTTATCGAATGAATGAGATTCCTCTAGGGTGTGTGACCACACCATTATTCCATAAACAATTGTGTTGTGTCATATTATGGTTCAGAAAATAGTCACATGACTTAATCACATGCCTAAGGGGTCCTTCAGTTGCATGACTGTGCCACCATTAAAGGAACAATGGCATCATTTGCACCATTATTCCTTTGAAAGATGATACACTTGGTGGAAACTCTAATGGGATTCCACATGAGTCAAATTTAGCTTGAATCTAACACTGGAATGGATAGAAATGAAGTAGAGGGAACAACCATAAATTTGGTGATTGTAGAATGGAAAATCATATGCCCAATCTCTCATAATGAGCTCTAAAAACTTTAGGGTAAAATCATCCAAACAAACATAACACTAACCAAATGAATCTCAAAATTTGTGCATTTCCCTATTGATAGGTTTTACCTATAATTTATTTTGGCCCATATGGGAGCTCAAAGCTCCATTTTCTGCATTATCTACAATGTTTGATTTGTTTTCTCAATCACTTTCATGCTATAGTAAAAGCACTTTTATGTTGTGGACCAAAATAAAATTCTAGGAAAAAATGGTTCTCGAGTAAAACACATTTTTCCTAGAATTTTATTTTGGTCCTTACATTAGTTCATGAAATCCATTTTCTTCGATATTTGCACCATTGGTTTATTCTCACAAGCACTTTCATGCTATAGTATTTGTTTCATGAGTGTAGCTATTTTATTTGGAAACCATTTTTACTCATCATTTCTTCCAGGCCCACTGTGACCTCCTTTTGGTATATTTATTCATGTTGGAATTTATACACCATATGCCCCTTTGCCTATGTTTAATTAACCTTGATTGAAACTCCTCGAATATTCCTTTAGGTTCCTATTGCATGGGAAAGTTTCCTCACCCATCCAAGCTACATTTTTCTCTTGCGAAATGGTGGTACTCCATCTTCATGGGTTGCCTTGGTTTAGTACCCCGTTTCATGTTGACAATCATGCGACAATTACCTCCCCCCTAGGACTGGTATTTTTCTTAGCTCGCATCATCAATCAAACCTCATACTTTCCTCTCATCATTTTGCTAAAAATGTATTCCCTTGGACTCCTAAGCATTTTTATTTTTTTATTTTTTTTATTTTTATTTTTTTTTATGGTTTTTTATGTTTTGTTTTTACCACATTTTATTGCCTTCTTATTTCATTCATGACCCGAAGACCACATGCATTTTACACCTCTATTCATCATCCCGTCTAAGGGGCCCACCCTTTGTGCCCCACCCATGGTTGCTCCCATTTATCATCATTCTTTCTACACATGTAGGTTATAATTACTTGGTTTAATTTCGGGAACTCGTCTCCTTGATGGTAACATATCTATATTATTTTAATATTCAAGTAAAAGAGAAAAATATAAAAATATCAACAAAACAAGCAACTAAAATCTAGTGAATCATCAATACTTCACTTTATTATCAACATTATCTCTTTTTATGGTAGCAGTCCTTATTTCCTTTGTTTGGATCATTTTTACTAATTCTCCCATGTCCATTCATTCATACATAATCTATTGATTTGTTGTCTCCAAATTATTTCCATCCAGTCAAATTATTTTCACTTACCATCCATTTGACATGTCATTTTTATCCACGATTCTTCCTCTTCCTCATGTCCTTTATTTTCCTTCTACACTACCTTCTTTTCTAAGTATTTACCTCAACATTTGGTCATGTTATGTCATTTAGGTCTATGGTCGTTTTCCAAGTCAACCATCATTTATGCTCCATTCAAGGGAAGTTCCGAGTCTCTTATTCATTGGCTAACTCGTCTACCCAGGTCAAAGTATTATTCCATTACATTTAATTATATGCTATTTTTCACCTTGTGTTGGCTACTAGGGTTCCTCATTCCCCATTCATTTTATTCTAGGGGATGGTTTAAAGGATTAGATACCTTGGCCCCAATTTACATCAATGACGAGAGGCCTTAGATCAAGTAGGGAGAGTCCTAATTGCTCTCTTGATTTTTTATCACAATATCGATCACAATGATTTCTCATGTTATGAAGATTCATATACATTTATGGTTGCAGTGTTCCAAATCTAACCAATGACCCTCACACATGTTTGGCCATTTTCAAAATTATTTGAAGCCCTCAAGTGGGATCCACCCTTTAGGTGCCCCCCTACATGTTCCGGTCCCACATCCCAATGGACTTCCTTTTTATATAGTTCTTTACTCCCTTAGGCACCATTGTTCCTCACATGTGTTCAGAGGGATGAAACTGGAAGAAACATTCATTTTTCAAATGTATTCAGACATAGCTCCTATTTTCCACGATCTCATATTGTACTTTGCTTTGATATTTTCATTAGCATGAGAATGTTTTCCTTGTTTATAAAGAGATTGCATGTATTTGTATCACCTCACTCTTGTTTCTTTTGTAGGTGGTCTCCATCGCCTCTTCCTAGGTGACCCCCTTCCTTGGTTGTCTTTCTATCTTTCTTTGGTCCCTCAACTACATCACTTGGATGAGAAAACACGATTTCTTTCAACTATACAAGATGCTCCTAACTTCATACATCAAGGGGTGATTGTTAACACACTAGTTTCTCCCCCATGTGACATTTGGGTGGCATGCCTAGAAACATTACAAATCAACATATAACTCATATAATATAGCCAACTACATGATCAACAAGCTATTTATGCACTATCATGCAAGGTTAAGAAATCAAGAGACCACTCTCATGATCATGCAATATATATGTGTATACTCGTGTTGATTGCATGGAAAAAGTCATGATAGTCGCATGACCCAAGTACATGATCTAGATAACACTTTCAAGTATATGGATGATCTTTCCTAAGGACCCGTAGGGTCCAAGACAATGATCAATACCATAAGACACCCTAAACTCTCCACTTTGAAGCATATGAATGATCTAGCCTAAGGACTCATAGGATCTAGGCTAATGATTAATATCATAAGCCACCATTAATGATCTACTCTTTTGGATTCTGTTAGTCACCATTAAAATATTTGTGTAAAATCAAGATTTCAAGATCTAGCGAGACGCTAAATCGGTTTGGAAGCCTGACAAACTAGATAAAAGGCTAAATATGGCAGGAAATAGATAAATCTGGTTGGAGTGCTAAGTGGTGGGGCCTGACGTGTCGCAGATCGTGAACTCTCCAGATCGATGGTTGAGGATGATTTCGGGGGAGAAACTGCACGGAGGATAATTTCATAAAGTGGGTCGAAATCTAAAACATAGTTTTCGTCCGGGGATACATGGCGCCAGTAGATACATTTCAGGGTGAAAAGTGAGTTGCCCCAAACCACTTCCTCACGCCCCCAAAATTTGGATAAGTATAAAAGGGTAGTTGTTGGTTATTTTATTATTTTTCGAACATTGGACCATTTGAAACTTGGCGTGACCACCCTAGTTCAACTGCAACTCAATAGTACGCCGATTCCATGCCATTTCCGCTCATTTCCATGTATTTTTCATCACATCCATGGATCTTATCATAACTTCAATAACAAAGCAAGACCCTGTGGTGAATGAAGAAGCCCTAATTGATCGAGATTCATACATCTTTGATACCAAAATCACCATTTATCCCATCTCTGTGTCCAGAAGAAACCTACACGATAATGTAGGGAGGTGTATACCATTCCTTGAAGCAGTCCAAGCCACCATAGTCCCTTATCCTATTGAAATCGCTTTCCCCTTTCCCAAATTTATAGGTTGGTGTGCCAAACAATATTCACGTGAAGAAAGAGTCGTCGTAAATAAACAAAGTTCCGAGGTCATGTGTATGGTAGAGAGTTTGTCAATTCAAGATTCCCTCAGTATACCGAAGTCTTTCTCCATAGTGTCTGAACCTTTCAATGAAGAAAATATAATTAGGGTATACAAAGAGTGTCCATCCGAAGTCTGAGATCTATTTTTACAGACAATTGTCAAACCATAACATTTTTCAAAGAGTCTGTCTTTTCCAATGAATGTGAGTATAATGGTTATTGAAGTCCAACGGGTCTGTTCCCTTTTAAGTCAAGTCTTAGGTCTAGACAATGATAAACATGTGGTCAAAGTCATGCTCAGTTTCCTTTTGATTTTTTTTAATTTAGAGTCTGGTTTGTAAGTCCACATAAGTTTTGATCAATTCCTAGCTGATAATATCCACAAACAACTAGTGACTTTTCTCTCTCTAAGGAATTTTAGATATTACACCTATTTGCTGAAGATTTTCTTGGAAACCAATAAGAGAGAATTTCCCGAAGCAACATTCATATCAATTGAGTGTAAGAGGATTACATTGCTCATCTCCATCAACAAAGTCATGTCTAGAGTTTACAGTTTGATTTTCAACACCAACCTACCTAGAGTTTTCGATGACATGAGGAGCTACCTACAACCAAATCCAGAGAACAATGTGGGGGATTGGGTACTATTCATGCACTCAACAATAATCTGGGTTTATGGTTTTCATGAATCCCCTTATCTATTGCCTATTTTTCTGACCCCCAGAGTCTTTTCCATTGAATTCATCAGGCAAAGAATTATATCTGATACAAAGCATTTCCCAAAGTTGCACAAAGCCTCCAACCTCAATTTCCCTTTTATCATTGGCCCCTTCATTGTCAAAACTAGATCATGCTTATCTCAGATTCAAGCAAAGCTCAAAGAGTTTGGTTTTGCAAGACTACATGGAAGAATATATGATCCACACCAAATCATATCCAAGAGAAGATTGATGAAAAAATAGGCCCCTTATGAGCATGAACAGGTTGAGGGTTTTGATAAGCTGGGAAACCTAGAAGTTTGTGTTGATATGGAAGCAATATTGCAACCAACTCAAACACAGAAAGTGGAGGCAACCCTGCAACAAAGTCAAACACAACAAGCTCCCCAGAAGTTGATAGTCAAAGTTCCTAAGATGAGTGTTTACAGCAAGAGAAGCAGTTCAGAGGCCATAGGCACCAGTGATTAACAAATTGCTCCTAAGAAGATGAATATTTCACAGTCTCCACAGATAGTATATTTAGAGGAGGAAGAGCCTAGAGAACTAGTAAATCTAGATATGGTGGAAAGTGGCACTAGCACTGTAGAGGTTGAAAAGGAAAGCAAACTCCAAAGTGAAGGCAACTCAAGAACCTTTATCAACAAGAAAAACATCTTTGATAAAACATATGGGGCAACTTATCAATCTAAAGAATATTTGGCAAAACATTATGCTGAGAAAGGAAACATGGCTCTGGGTGAGATGAGGGATTTAGTCCCTGAAGTGGAAAATATTTCTCAGCATAAATATTCTCTGTTCATAGTAAGGGATGTAGAGAAGAGGACCTTCAACATTGCAATTGCAAATGAATACAAAGTATCTGAGATGCATATAAGGTATGGCAACATCAATGCTCCAGACAAGGTCAAATTCCATAAGAATACCAATGATATGTTGTATTCTGATCACCTGAGTTTAAGCTTGAAGAATTCAAAGTTGTCATCTTATGTAATGAATTTGGAAGGGCAATTGAGGCAAGAAAAAGAATCTAGCAGAGCTTGGCAGACTCAGGTCAAGAGGCTGGAATCTGAAGGCCTCCAAGGGGTGAAATCCTCATTGGATGAAAAAGACAAATTAATTCAAAGCTTAAAGATGAAATTGAAGATGTTTGCCGCAAAGCATCCACACACAACATAATTGGTTGCTCTAGAACAAGAAAATGAAACACTTTGTCCAGAGGCATTGGACTACAAGGATAGGGCATTGTAACTGTAAAGAGAAAGGGTGGAGTGGTCACAAGAGAAAAAATAATTGCTGAACATGGCTGTAGTTGTACCTCCTGCTGCAGAAGCTGGGGCAAACACTGAAGGACTGTCTAGGCTATGTCACAAGTTATCTTGAAAGAAGGAGAAATCAAAGGGATAAAAGGGAGCATAGAGAAATTGAAGCAAAAGATGCAAGCAAAGGATGAAAGAATGGCTCAATCTCAAAAGGAGAATGGAGCCTTGCAGGAAAGGATAGATAAGTTGAAGATGATATTAAGAGGCAAATGCCTGTTGTATGGGGCCAAGCATATCATATGGGAATCTATAGTTGCTGAAGCTGCCAAGTTCAGAGTGTATTTGAATTTCATCAATGATAATGACAACATGGCCATCACATCCAGAAGCAGGTGCACTGTTGTGAATGAGAATTTAGTAAAGAAGCCATCAGAATGGGCCCAAAATGCCATAAATCTACTCAACTCCATTCCTACTGCAGAACTTTTGACTATTGGAGTTAAAGACATAAATACATTGTTTATCTAGTCCAGGAGGGTTATTGCTAAACATAACCCATTGAAATTAGTCCAAACCAAGGCAACACATATGGAGAAAAGTGTGCAAGAAATCAAGGATTTATTTGAAGAGTTGTTTATCAAAGGCCTCCCACCATTTTGGAATGGCAAAGAAAATTTATATGATTAGGAAGAATACAATGCTCGCCTCACTCAATGCAGGATGGATCAATGCAAGTTTCGAAAATCTGGAGGACAATCTGAAAGGACCTACATTAGTTGAGCATCTGATTATAGACTTTGAGATTTTGAATCAATTCAAAGCAGTCAAAATTGGACTACCAGTCATGACATATGCCTCCTGCATTGACCTGGAGATCCTGATCAAATAAATGATAGATTATGATATCCCTTTCGACTTGCAATGGAAGGAGATAGTACGACTGTGTAAGACAAAGTGTAGTTTTCCAGGGTCCAGTAGAAGATGTCCAGGTGTC
Source organism: Picea engelmannii (assembly GCA_009831015.1). Taxonomy (NCBI): domain Eukaryota; kingdom Viridiplantae; phylum Streptophyta; class Pinopsida; order Pinales; family Pinaceae; genus Picea; species Picea engelmannii. The sequence continues at coordinate 175,867 of ML794384.1, forward strand.
AGTGACAATGCCAAATCATGTAGAAGAACAGAGAAGAACAAGTGGCAAAGGAAGAAACTGGAATGCCAGAGGAGTCAGAATCCAGATCACCAAACGTTTTCTTGCGAATTATTGTAATCGGTTCCAAACCGAAACTGTCATTTGTAATTATTGTAATCAGTTTCAGAAACTGAAACGTTTCATTTCAGTCATTGTAATCAGTTTTAAACCGATGGAACTCAACTTGTATAAATATTAGGAGTTCCAAATGTATTAAGGGTTGGAAAAAGTACAACAGAACAATTTTAGCTATTCAGAACTTGAATGTAATTTTCTGAAGCTGAATTGAAGACACATGCAGACGTCTTGAAATTTCCATGAAATGATTCTATTTGTGATGATTTGAGTTTTTTCTCCTCTCTTTGTATGTATTTCCTATTTTTCTGATTTCATTTTCACTGTCTTCCATTTAAATTGGATAGTCAAAGGCCCATAATTCAACTTGTGTTGCTCTCGACTGAAGAAATTTAAATAGTGCTAAGTTCTCCTTAACTAATTCATAATTCATTTGTTTAATGCCTGATGCAGTTATATGTTTTCTTTTCTTCATACACTCTGCAAATTTCAAATTATAACTCAGATTTATCGCCTCATTTAACCTTTATCCTTTGGAGAGTTATACTGACTATTCAGTGCTTCCATTCGTTTCGTAAGTTTGACTCCATAGCCCTAAGTGTCCCTCCCCTTACTTTCCAACAAAATTATAAAAAACCCCCCAAAACAACAAAACCTAGCCATTGATTGTCAAAGAAATACCAAGTGACATGAGAGAACCCTCTATGAGCTAAGGAGCATAGTACCCAACTCTAAAGTTGTTTTGTAGGTTACCTCTGTCATTTGTTTTATCAGCTGAACAAATTTACAGAGTACTAACATTATGGCGCCGTTGCCGGGGATCGAAAGTGAAATGTTCCCTGGGAAAGAACGACTTGAAGCTTTGAATTTGATTCCTGAGGGTGACAATGAATCAAGCACCTTATTGTCTGAGACTAAATTTACCCCAACGACTCCATTATAAAGAGACCAGTAGCATAAAGAAGTTTGAGTGAGAAATCCTGGCTCCCAAGAGAATTCATACCAGGATAAATCCTGACCCATAAGTAGTAATCCCTGTGTCTGATCCTTAGAAAATTGTACACAAAAGAAAAGAAAAGTCAATAAGCCCAATTTTGTGTCCAGACATATATCTATCCTTGCCCAAAGATGGACTATAAAGCATTGAAGACCTTGATTTTGATTTGAAATTTGAGCAAAATCTGTTCAGAACTAAATTTGAGTCTTATTTGAACGAGATCATATTTGATGAGAAGAGGTTCCAAGATTTAATTTTAGCTGCCTCTACTAAACCTCTTGTGACTCCTACTCAGAACCAACAATCACTTCAAGTTCTTACTGCAACCATGGCAGCTAGGTTTGCCCCTCTTTTTCAACCTGCTCAGTTACATGATTT
>ML794385.1:0-19776 GCA_009831015.1 Picea engelmannii
GCGCATGGAAAAGTGTCTGCATGTGACTCTTGAGATGCATGTCATATATATTCCACATGAATTTCAGAAAACAAATCTGAAATGGAGTAGACATCATATTCAATTAATGGAATACAAATTTGTGCAAATACTTTTGTAGAAGACTCTTCATAATAAGAGGCTTCATCTTCTGATGGCTTCTCTTCTGACTCTATCTATTCAACCTCCTGCATGAAATATTCACAATATTCTTTATTCCCAAATAGAACCTCCAATCTAGTTCATAATTCATTTGGAGTGAAGTCTTGTGAGTCATCATATACTTGGTGGAGAATTTTTGCAGAGATAGACAAGAACATAAATCCTATGGCCATATCTTTGTTGGGGCTCAGAAATGTCATGTTTTCATCCACCTTTCCCTTCGTTATTATTTACATTTCATCACCCCATTAACCTTTCACGATATCATTTCCATAAATATACTTGGGTTTCACCTTATTGTTCTCCACTTTATTAATTTTAGTATTTAAAAGGAATTTGTGATTACATGTTAGAAAATTGACATGTTTTCATATATATCTCAAAAATGTGTGAGCTTTGTAATGTGTAGGAATATATGAAGGATTAATTCAAAAGGACTTCTCGAATACTTCCTCCACCATTTCAATATTTTAGGAGATAATTCAAGCCCATTTCAAGGAGAAGATCATGGAGATTTGGTTGGAATATCTTATCCAAGATATATGAGAGATATGTGTGAGGATTTGAAGGGATTATATTTTGTAATAATGAGAAATAGGTTGAGCGAAAAATGGATCTGCAATAATGAGATGGTTATCTTATCTTCTATTGGTCACTATAATTGCTTATTTAACTAAACAATCAAGTGCTACATAAATTGTCAACCCAGGGAAGTCTGTTTATTTCAAAGGTAACCACGCACTATATATGCTCAATCTCAAAAGAAACTTAGAGTTGTAGTAAAAACATATTAATCACACTTTGCCTTGAACAAACTGAAATTCTAACTTGAATTACAGGAAAGCAATCTACCTATTGCAGAGTTCAATGTTAAACAAATAATTGTCCAAAGAATCCTGGATTACATTAAAGAAATAACAGACTGGAAAAGAAATTCTTCAAGACACTGCAAAAGGAAAGACCACTATTCTATAACCAGAGAACATGACCCTATTCCCAAAGAAGGAAACTTCAGCACCTGTTTCTGATCACCACACTTTTATGAACTCATTGTTGATTGAAATAATTGACACATACTGAAGACTAACTATCTCTAACAGAGAACATGACCCTATTTCCTGAGCAGGAAACTTCAGCACCTTCTTCTAATTAGCACACTTTCATGAACTCATTAAAATAATTGACATGCACAAAAGGCCAACTATTTATAATAGAGAACAGGACCCTAATTCCCAAGCAGGAATCTTCAGCACCTGTCCCTGATTACCAAGATTTCATAAATTCACCAAACAGGATTGCTAACTAAAATGAGTAACAGTTACCCAAGCATGAATCACATGAAAACAATGTAACATTCAGTAAAGCAGAGTTTCAGCAAGACAGAGTTCAATAAAGTAGTGTTTCGGCAAAACAGAGTTCAATAAAGTAGTGTTTCAGCAAAACATAATTTAATCAAGGCATGAACAGAAATAATACTAACACACTATAAAGCTAATGGGTGAATCTTGTGAAGAAGGTGGGCCCTCCCTTCTCACAAGATTCCCCTGGAACGAAAGGAACTAGAGAGAAATGCTCAGAACAATCTTTATTCATTTGTCAACTATGTTACATTACAATCTGAAGTAAAACACATCCCTCTCTGTAAATCCTTTCTTAGTACAAAAACAGAAGATTCTCTTGAATGGTGATTTCCTCTTATTTAAAGAGGAGGATACCTTCGATATAATTTAATCAACTAATTACAGGTGTACATCTGAGTCCTATTCTTAGTTAGATCGACTTTCTAAACTAGAATAGGATATCCTAGTCTCCCACAACAGAATGCTATTACAAGTGTTGAGTGAGGTGTTGTTGTTGCAGCTGGAGTAACAACTTCTTTATTTGTCTCTTGTTATTGTTGTTGTATGTTGTTTCAACATCGAAAATCATGGGTTGTTTCAGCCACGGGATTTGCATTCTGACTGTTTCATCATCATTGACCACGGACTGTGTAACAACTTCTTTTGTGTTTCAACATCGTTGACCACGGACTGTGTAACAGCTTCTTCTGTGTTTCAACATCGTTGACCACAAATTGTGTAATGACTTCTTCTATATGAGTTGTTGTTTCATCCATAGGGTTTGCGTGCTTTAACTGTTTCAGCAACAATCCTCAATGCTAATCTACAGTTCGAACTGTTTCAGCACTTATACATTTCTGATCAATGGTTAAGTACGAGAGTAATGTAAAATTATATGCAAAACAGATTAAACATATAGTAAAGAGAAGAGACATTGTATACCTTTAGAAAGATAGGGTAAAGTGATAATATGAGTTTAAATGTGAGTGAAACAAGAGTGTAATGGTGGCAAAAAGTGTGGGCAAAATGGTACATTGTATGGTCCTAACATCCCCCCCAACTTAAAATGTTGCATGTCCTCAGGCAACTTTACTCTGAATCAGAATTTGAATACCGACTCTGAGCATGCAAGTTACTCAAGCAATAGCTGTGGGAGGTGTTGTCTGTTGGAGCTATGAACCCTTGAACACATTGTAACCTTTGACAAGTTGTTGTTTCTGTCTTCTTAGGCAACTTATAATGAATTTGATATCTCTCTGCTGGCAACCAGAGGATAGGAAAATAAAATCGATACCCTATCCAGCTTTCAGCACATTGCTGAACACACTTGATGTAGTTAGGTACCCTGGAGATTGCCATCTCAAGATTAGTGGGGATAAAAGGATTGTGTTCCTGTCTTTTCTCAGTAGATTGCTTCCAAAACATGTTATTTTCCTGTAGGGAAGAAATCTTTGTGGATCTGATGAAGTGTTGACAATCCTGAAGCACTGTTGTCTGTAGTTGTTGAATGTGTTCAGTCATCCATGGTTTCTTTAAAAACTGATAATACTCTGTGACAAAGGTGGCAACATTTTTTGGTTCTGGCCTTATCCAGAGAAGGCGGTTATCCTTGTTATGCTTGGCAGCTAGGAAGTCATCCTACCATATAATCTAATTGTTGAGGAAGGAGGTGAGTGCCCTGATCTGGATGTCACCGAAAAGAGGGTTCGGGTTAAGCTGTTGGTTTTCATGGATGGCCTCATTATGAAAATATGCCTCACAGAGGAGGTGTTGATCCATAGAAGAGGCTTCTGCAAAGGTTTTGACAAAATCTGTTGGATGTAACACTGCATGGGGTCTTCCTTCTGTGATTGATTTGATCTGAAACCATGTAAGTCATTCCATGAGGAACAAGGAGTAATTGCAGGATGGTTTCCTTGCAGCCAATAGCTTTTGTGCCAAGTCAAATATCAGGAGCACTCTGCCTTTTAGCTCTTTGTTCTGTTCTTTAAGGGCATGAGCTTCCTGGTGTGTTTGTTCCAAATCTTCCCAATTTGAGTAGGTATGATTTATCCAGATTTGTCTGTGTTCTTGCAGGCTTTTGGCCTGTGTAACATCAAACTCTTTTTTCCATTTTTCTATTGTTTCCTACTCATCCCATGGTTAGGTTTGTGTTTCATCATTGCAAGTAGTAGGATGAGGTAGGGTTTGAGTGGCATGTTCCACAAAGGTGTGGGTATTAATCTGGATGGGAGGGGAAAATTCTTCAATAGGCAATGTTTGTACAGCTTTATTAATAAAAGAAGGGGTTTTAGATTTGTCATTTGTTGCAGGCTAGGGTTCAGTCTTAATTTTGGAAGGTCCTGCTGGTTCTTGTGTTTCAGCTGTAGCTGGTTCTTGTGTGACAGCTATAGCTGGTTCTTGTGTAACAACAGGTTCTTCTTCTTTGACTGCAAAGTTGAAGGAGCAGGGGAAGCTCCTGGCATTGGGATTTGAATTACTTTGTAGCCTGCTTGATAGTAGATGTCCCCACATTGACAACACATATATTATCTACATGGATTCTCTGTTGTAGTTCCTTCTGACATGGTCGTTGTGCGAGCTAGGGTTTACAAATTAAGTTCCTTCTCATAGGCTTCCTTTGTTGCGGCTAACTCTTGCTTGTAGTCTTCCAGTTAAGATTTTAGGAACTCATTTTCTACTAAGACAGAGGCCATTGTTGGTTCTAGTTGGGGAGTGATTGGTTCTTGTGTAGCAGTCATAATCGCACTAGCTGGTTCTTGTGGAGCAGCTACAGGATCGACAACTGCTTCTTGTGTTTCAGTTTCTTGATGTAAGGAAAGTAATGTTGCAGCACCCTGGACCTCTGATTCCTATATCTCAGTATCAGTATCAGTAGTTGGTTCTTGTGTAGCAGTTGTTATCACTGAAATTTCATCCGCACATGGCGACAAGAACTCAGCATTGTCAAACAGTAATGAAGTCATTCATGGCACTGAATTAATTTCACAGCATTCCAAAAAGGTCAAAAACTATACAAAGTAGTGCAAAAATTGAAGAGCGCTTTACAACAGTTGGGTGCGCATGCACATGCGCAGAACATGAACGTACTATGCATGCATACGCGCACGATGCGCGGCTGTTGGCGCAAAAACCTGCGCACCTACTAAACGACTCATTTATTGAATTGGTCGGCCTCCCAACCACTTCTGGATCAGCTCCCAAGCCGATTTGACCCTCAAATCTGAGCTGAATCTGCATGGTAGGCTGGTCAAAGACCTAATAAATCTCTAAAGAGCCTCTTTTCACACTACAAAGGAGTTACACAATAACCCAATGCAATGTTATAAAAAGCCATGAAGAAACCTCATTTTCTCAAGGAATTTCATGTAATGTTATGCTGCCTACATTGTTTTAAGGAATCACTCCATGACAAGAGCACTTTGGCATCATTTCATTGAGAAATCCACCTCTCCATTGAGTGGATTTGCAAAGGAGTTCTTTCACCACCATTTTCATTTTTCTTGTTGTAAGGAGAGAAAGCTTGTGAGGGTCCAAGAGCCTTCCTTTGGACGAAGAAGGGACTCATAGTCCCCTTTCTTCATTGTGCTTTGATTTCATCAATAGATCAACCTAAAAACATTGGTGATATTGGTCTTTTTGTGTTTTATTATCTCTATGTCCTCATGCTTATGATTTTAGTTTGTATTAGTTTAATTCTTGCTTATAGTTTTGTTTTTCTTTCTCTAACTCTTTCCTCTACAGCTGCCATGCTCAGCAAGACCCAACTGGGCATGTAAGCACCTCTTATTTGCTCACCAAGGTGACGAAAAGGGTGCAAATAGATTTGCGACCATACTGGGGATATGGTATCAATTCCTGCCTCATTTGGGTTTATTTTTCTCTTCTTTTAGTTTGTTTAACTTGCAGGTGCACAAATCGGCCTAGGCTGACCTGCCAACCATCCAATTCAAGGGAGAATTGAGAGAAATCCATCCGGATTTTCTTTCTCAGCCATTTGTCAAAGGTGTGCGGGTATTCCACCCCAAAGACGCGCATCGTGCATGCATGCGCTTAAACAACAACTTTTCTCTACGTGCATGTGCTTTCTATCTCAACTCTGCTCGCGCGCCTGTGCTCTGTGCGCCTCTGTCTGCACTATGGGTCACGCATTTGAGTGAAATTTCACATTGTAAGTTGATTGGGATGTGGGGAAGGCCATTGTCCCTCTTAAAAATGATGTTATGCATGCTCTAAACACTGCACCATACTTAGTCCCCTCATCATATAAAGGGGTTAGTCAAACACACATAGGCACTTAGGAGGATAAAAATCAATTTCCCTTCTTTGTGTTTTGCCACGTGGATGGCTTGTTTTGACTAATAATCTAAGTTGGACATCAATTTTAATCACATCTAAACTTACATTGGGACTAGGAATTGAAGTAACAATCATTTAGTATGCTCTTCTCTCGCGCCTCCAAGTGATCTTGAGAATCAGAAAAAGATTGAGAAAGCAATTTTCATATCCCTTAAACAAAGTTTTAAACCTTTAGGAGAGGACAACGGCCCTTCTTGGGACCCCTCTTAGTTTTCTTTTTCAAACATATCTTAAATTTGTAAAGGGCCCATACATGCCCACATGTCACAAAGATAGGATAGTGGTTGAAATTTTTCTTTCTTAGATCAAAACACTAGGAGAGTTTAAAGGTTTGTAACGGGCCCACACATGCCCACATGTTCAATATAGGATAGTTTCAATATTTTCTAGATTACATCACCATAGGGAGTTAAAGGATAGTAACGGACCCACATGTCCACATGATAGCTTCTTAGGGCTTTTGAATTACACAAGGTTGTACCAAAGACATCTAGTTAATTAGGTAATCAAACTCTTGTAAGGACCAAGAGAAGTCCACATGCAACAAGGTGACATCTAATTCACTAAAATTGGCACACTTTCACTCACACACAAAAGTAACTTCTCACTCACATAGCTTCTTCTCAAAACATGGAGGTCCAAGCAAGTTTCCTCCAAAGGGATTCCAAAAATACCCCATCTTTTCTTGACAAGACTATCCACTCCCATTTTTTCAAACGAGGTTGGTTTTTACCCCCAGCCTCACAAAACAAATTCATCTAAAATATTTCTTAAAACTCACTAAGTTTTCCTCCACAGGAGGTGCCAAAATAAATTTGTTAGTCTAGGTAGGATTTCGAGGATAGGCATCCAAATAACTCCCCGTTATCTGGTTCTCACATTGATAAAACATAGAGGTTGTCAAATAGGGAACTTAAAATCCTCCAAGTCAAGTGTTCCAATCACCATAAGCCAAGGAGATACCCATGAAGGGTTGAAGGACAAGGTCTGGTTGTTCTATGTGTCCCCCCTTGAGGCACCCACCTCTTGGACGGGATCCAACCCGTGACCCATTTCTTAGGCCGAAAATCTAAATGCTGCACTTTGACCGAGGTACCTAGTGACCAACTTTAGGATGTCTACCCAGGTGGAAATTGTGGGCTGCAATTGCACCTTGATTGGATTTTGTGTGGCTATTGGGAAATATTGCCAGCTCTTTCGGGATATGCCCCCTCTACCCCTCATTATAACCAATTGTTTCATCCTTCACTAGTCTCTCTTCCGGTGACTTCAGACCCCACTGTTGAGAACTATTGGAAGGTCCAGTGCTATTTGAGAGGAAGGATGCTACGTCTTCTAGGACACGAGCATTTTCTTTCTTTTGATTCCCCCACACGGAAAAAACTCACTTACCCATATATATGCTTCTTTCTCATTTTATGTATGATGCCCATCTGATTACAGTTTGATTTGGATATATATATTGTGTAAACATTTAAACGCAAAGGTTCTTGTTTCTATATTTCTCTCACCATTTGTTACACACATTCACACAGTTAGTCTGACATCATAGGGGAACCACAGAACTCCCATCATTCACGATGATTGCTCAACCTCCCTCCTATCTTAGGGGGAGTATCTGGTCGTACCCTCTCATCGGTACCTCCTTCACACACTCCTGTGAGTGCTACTATCTTCGGATCAGCTTTGCTTGGTTCTACATTACTTGGGTCAACTTCCCAAGGTCATCCGTTCACCCTCTCTCCTTTACACAGAAGCGGGGGACCCACTTCCTCTCAAGGAGGGAGCACCAACCCACCTAGTCCCCATCAAGGGTTAGTTTCACAACACACTATGGCTGGAGCTAACCCTCTCACCCCACTACAGATGCCATATTTGGCCTCTCTCAACATACCAGATCTCACCAAACACACCAATGATCCTATATTACATGACGCCACATGGCCTGCAATGCCAACAAAACTTCCTTCAGACATATCAAAGTTTGAAGGAAAGGCGGGGGATGACCCTGCCAACCATGTCATGAAATTTCATCTATGGTGCTCTTCCAATAGCATTATGGATGATTCCATCAGACTGTGATTATTTCAACACACACTCACTGGCCCCTCGGCCAAATGGTATGTCGAAGAAAAATCTGGGTCCCACGCAACCTTTGAGTTATTGGCCAAAGCATTCTTGACCTTATTCCAATTAACCATCCGCCATGACAATGGTCTAGAACTACTGTCTAACTTCAAACAAGCCTCAGCCACCCACATCACTGATCACATTCATGAGTGGCATAGGTGACGTAGTTTGTGTAAAGCAGAAACCACCAAGCAACAATGTCTCGATTGGTTTCTTAGATCACTTGTCTCTCTCCTTGGAAAGGATGTAGCTTCCACCTTCCCTCAATCCAAAGAGGAAGCCATCAGTAAGGCCCAACAATATGACCTCATCTATGCACAGTCAGGGTACTTATACACGGTACTTCCTGATCTTCCAAAACCTGTGTCATTTGGCCAAGACAAACCTGGGATGTCTCACTCAGCAGATGGACTAATCGGTGCAACCACGCACCACGGTCCACAACCCCAACCACCACCGATGTATGGAACACCTCAATACCCGCCGGCATATGGGGGCACTCCTTATTACCCCCCACCCCCTTATCAACAACCATACCCTGTCTCTATACCTCCACCCATCAGTGGACCACCACCGACACCCCCCATACATCCACCTATTCCCACAAACAGTGGTACTCCCTCAACATCATATTATAGTACTAGTGAAAGCACTACGCCGTCCTATGTTCCCTATGGATCGGTACCACCACAAAATCCATACTTCCCATTTCCTGGTCCTCCACAACCCATGGCTCCCCCACATCCACATGCGGGGGTAAACTTTGTTCAACCTTCTGCTGCTCAACAATACCAAAATTTTGAACAGTTGAACATAGCCAATCCAACTCATCCATCGAAAAATGCTAAGAAGAAAGGATGGAATAGGAATAACAACAACTCTGGTCAAGGTGGGAATCAACCCCCACAACACCAACCCACTGGGGGCAACCAGAACCAAGGGAACCAAAACCCCCAAGGGGGCAATAATAACAAACTCCAAGGGAGGAATAATGTCAAAACCATCTTCCCTTGTGCCCTTTGCGGTGAATTCGGTCATTACACTCACCATTGTCCCCAGATCACTGATTTCAAATGGCTGAAAGATTCTGGTAGTCTTCCCCATTCTCCTGCACAAACTACCCATCAGCAGGGACCACAACAATACGTGCAACAAACCCCTCCCGCCGTGCTACAAAATCCTATTCCACATCAAGGTGTGATAAACACCCAACAGGACACACAACATCCCCCACCTCAAGTGGGACAATACCACAACCCCAACAATCCAGTAGAGCGTACAATTCTCCTCACCAGCGAGGAAGAAATCCTCTTGCAAACGCGTAATCGTCAGTATCCTACAACCGCTGAGTCTACTCCCATATCTCCAGAGACAAATCCCACACCAACGGGACCCCTGTTGATGATCCCTCACCCTTCGCCGAACCACCACTATGCATCCCTCGCATCCCTTTGCGCAGGAATGTTCACAACCCGCAGGCTAGGGAAACTCATAACTATAGCTTGGTAGAAGACTTAGCATAATCCCCGGCTGCCATGTCAGTATTGGAAGTCCTCCAGACTTGTCCTACGCAGTAGAAATCTCTACTTTCCGCCTTGGGGGTAGTCGACCCTACAGATACGCGACTCATCACCTTCGATCTCGATAGCGGAGAACCTCGTCTTCCCGCCTTGATCACTTTTCAAATACCAGTGAAAATACGGAACATCACAGTTCATCGGTGTATTATCGATGAAGGTGCCTCTACGTGCATCATGTCCAAAACAGTCTGGTAGAAACTTGGTTCCCCGGAACTCATACCCTCTGCCATCACATTACGAGCTTATGACGGATGACCATCCTCTCCTGAAGGGCTCTTCCAAAATGTCCCCGTTGAACTCGGGAGCAAGACTATCCTCAGTGATATCAAAGTTATCGACGCCCCGCTCGATTATAACATCCTGTTAGTTCGTAGCTACATGTATGCTATGAAGGCAGTGGCATCTTCTGTCTTTCGAACAATGATGTTCCCCCACAATGGGACGATCGTGACCATCGACCAAGTCTCACATTATGAGCCTAACCCATCTGCCAACCTCGATAACATTCTTCCTCTCATCCACACCAACCAAGACACCTACCCACTTCTCGAGATGGGTCCAGGGATTTTCAAAGATCCATCCTTGTTAGGGACATACCATGGAGCACCACCACTCCTTCATCCTACTAATCAGGTATGTGTCATATCCTCTAACGAAACTCACACGGAGGATGCTCTTCCTCCTCAAGTGGCTTCAGTCATTCCTGACGTCTCAATAGTCACAGAACCACCTCCGTTGGAGCCTCCTGCGCACTCATCGACCTCAACAGTCCATGAGTCCACATCCCCTCAAGGGCCTAGTCCTGTTTGGGAGACAGTCCCCCAACCCCTAACCCAAATTCCCTTCTTTTACCCTCCACCAGGTATCGAAGCTTTTTAGGTAGCCGCAATGCTCACACTACCGAATATGGTATTAGCAATCCCCGTTTGGTATCTACACCCACCAGAGATGGTCCCTCGACCATCCCTTCCCCCACAGGAAGGACTTCCCATGACAATCCCCGTCCTTACCCCCACCACTCCCCTACTCACTACCCTCCCTGCTACAGTTGGGGGCAGGATAAAGAAGAAAGAGCCCACCGCTCCACTTCCTCCACGCATCCCACCACCTTGCGCATTATGTGAGAAAGAGGGCCACCAAACCAACAATTTCCCATCACTACCTAAATTACGGAATTTGATCCCTCCCAAACAAACTTCCACAACACCCGTCACTACTGCTAACACCTCCAACCCTTCCAGTAGTAAAGGGTTGAGGACCAAATACGCTTCCACTATCTGTTCAGAGTATGGCCATTACACTCATCATTTCCCAACACTGCCATGCTTTCGGCAGACATTGGCCGTCGTGCACCAGAACTTCCAGAACAACCCACGCCCTGCTACATCCTCTTCAACAAATATCACTGACATTCGCTATGGCACTACTTCAGTCAATGAACATATGAGATGCCCTTGCTCTCTCTGCGATTCACTAGCTCATTTTACATACCAGTTCCCTATGATCCTTCGGTACAGGTGACGTCAATTGGCCCTGCTTCACCAACCTACAGAGGCGATACTTGACATTACCCCATCACTTGAGGATCTTCATGTCATTTCTCCCGAGCCCGAGGCACTCCCAACGCCTCCATGGTTCTTAAACGACGTCTCTAAGGATTTACCCCACAATCCCCCAAACTCTCCTGCTCATTCCCCTACGGAGACTCTCCACCCAACCACCACGAGTACCCCTCAATACTTCAATATATGGTTCATGTCGAGTGAACCCTCACCATCTCCTCGCACTTATCCCCTTGCTTCTCCATCAGGGGGAAATCACACTAGCACTGAGATCACTCCTCATGACCCCTTGTATTCCCGGCGTTTCCAATGCGACGAGGAAATACTCGAAGAGCTAAACCACCCAGACTCACCCTGGGATGCGCTACATCACCGTGCACTCTTCTCTCCATAGGAAGCCCTCATGCCTCCTAACCAAAACCCCATTTACACAATCGAAACCAAATATTTTATCCCATCCGAGCCTATAGATTGGTTCAACAATCCCATTCCTACCCCTGATGCATTTGAAGAAGGCAACATGGCCAACATTTCCCCCACCATCAAAATTGACATTTCCATTAAAAATGGCATCGTCGAAGAAATCACCATTGGAGCTGCTTGCACTCCTCAGGAAATCGCTGCATATAAAGCCCTCTTCCAGGAGTACAGGGATATTTTCACCTGGTCATACACGGAAATGCCTATCGTCGATCCCTCTATTGTCAAACATCGCATCGACACCTGGCCTAACATCACACCAGTTCGCCAGAAATAGCGACCGCTACACCCAGCCAAAGATGCGGCTATCAAAGCCGAAATTAACAAATTACGCATTGTCGGGTTTATTTACCCCATCGCTTATACTTCATGGGTTTCCAACCCTGTACCCATCGACAAAAAATAGGGCACTATCCACGTTTGCACAGACTTTCACGATCTCAATAACGCATGTCCCAAAGACAACTTTCCAACTCCTTTCATCGATTAGATTATCGACGACTGCGCCGACCACGAGGCTCTCTCCTTTATGGACGGATTCTCTGGCTATAACCAAATCCAAATCCACCCAACCGATCAGTATAAAACCGCATTCATTACCCCGTGGGGTACCTTTGCATATCGTGTCATGCCTTTCGGTTTAAAAAATGTTGGCACAACTTTCCAGCGGGAAATGACATACATCTTCCATGATCTGGCTAAAATCATCCTCGCCTACTTGGATGACCTCACAGCTCGATCCAAGAAACGCACCCAGCATCTCGATGATTTACGAATCATCTTTCAACGGCGTCGACAGTACAACATCCGCTTGAACCCCCTCAAGTGTGTGTTCTGCATCACTGCCGGGTGCCTCCTCGAATTTATTGTTTCCCAAAGTGGTATTACCGTGGACCCCCTCAAAGTCAAAGCTATCACCGAAATTCCACCTCCTCAGAATTTACGACAACTTCAGAGTCTACAGGGGAAAGCTAACTTTCTAAGACGCTTTGTTCCTGATTACGCCATACGTGCACATGGTTTCCTTCGCTTACTACGTCACAACATCCCATTTCAATGGGATGACCATGCCCAACAGTCGTTTGACGATCTTAAAACAACACTTTCAAATGCACCGTTAATTAGTGCACCTGACTATAATCATGACTACATCCTCTATGTATCAACATCAGTTGTATCAGTAGTTGGCATCCTCGTCCAGCTTGGAGATGACAATCATGAACATGTCATTTACTACGTTAGTAAGAACCTCTCAGGACCACCCTTGAAGTATAAACATGAAGAGAAGCTTTCTCTTGCAGTTGTCCTTGCAGTCGAGAAACTGCGACATTACATTCTGCTTCGCACCACAAAGGTCGTCGCAGATTCCAACCCTATGCAATACTTTCTCAGTCATCGAAAAATTAATGGCAAATTTGCTCGATGGATCATTATCCTTCAGGAGTACGACCTCGAGTTCTCCACACCTAAGAGTAAGAAGGCCCTCGTTCTCATTGAACTTGTAACGACCCTTCCCTCTAACACTACTAGTGCCCCCATCAACACCGAATTTCCTGACAAACATCTCTTTTACATCACTTCAGATGATCCTTGGTATGGCGACCTTCTCGTCTACCTACGAACTCAAAAGTTCGGTAACCACCTTTAACGAGATGATTATCGACGTATTCACCATCAGGCCCCCCACTATCTCCTCATCGGAACACTCTTAAGCACACCTGTTTACCCTACATACGCGCACCAGTGCACGCCTGTCACACCTACAGGCGCACACTAATGCGCGCCTATTCAAAAGACAGGTGCGTCCTTCGGGCGCACCTTAAATTCCCCTTTCCGTGCACCCATGCACGTATATTCGGTGTACATGTGCGCATGTATGCGTGCCTTTCACCGAATCACCCGCGCATGGGGGCCCACACGCCATAAAAAAACCCCTAAAAACCCCTGTACGGCCCTCCATACAAACCTTGCCCAAAAATTGAAAACCTATTTCTATGCAGGATGATCAGACCACTAACCTGATACTCGCAGAATGTCGATCAAATTCCTCGTCCTCCCTGAATCTCCAAATCTCCTCTGAAAACTGCTCATCCAGTCACTATTGCAGTAGGTACAAATGAGGTGGCAATGTGGGCCCTACAGCTATATATAGGCCTTTTGCCAAACTTCCACTCACCATTCCGGGAGCCCAAGGTGTCCATTTTTCAAACCGTCTTCAGCCATGGGATCAGCACCCCGTCACCTACATCACAGCAGTCCCTGGGTCACTTTTCGTCATGAGCCCCCGGGGCACCTTTTTTCATATCATGGTCAGGTACACGTGCATAGTCACATTTGTCAAATACATGCTCATATCTTTGATTCTCTTCAGATATAGTTCACTTTGGGTATTTGGTTGTTCTGTGTGCAGGTACTTGCTCATCATTCATCGACATCATCCCTTCAGGTATATACTCAGCACTGGCATGTAGTCTCTCCCTCTGTATTGCATTTACATTTCCAGTCACACCCTATGATATTGGCCTTTAGGACCCTCATTCCCAGATCTGCAGTACCCACACCTCCATTTGCATCTTCGGTACTTTTACCCGGTAGCATTCTTACCCACATGAGTTGTCCCATTCATAGCACCTTTTGGCACTTTTTGACACTCATGTTGTTCTTCATTACCCTTTAGGGATGGGAGTCCCGATAGTCTTTCAAACATGTCGTGAATCAGCCACATACTCCTTCTCCTCATTTTTGCTAGCTTTCCCACATGGACTCCCATCTTATCTCTTTACGGTTCTATTTTTTACCTGTGCCTCCGCAGTATCATGAACCCTCCATTTCATCCACAATCAGTTTGCCCATTTTCGAACCTATCCTCATTTCACCTACCTCATACAAAAACTCACCAATTGGGCCCCCACCCTTCATCAGTTTTCCAAGAAAATTTTTCCCTCCCTGGGGCACGCATTTCACACTGGGGCACCCGTTTCTGTATTTGTACATTCCTCCCCAAATTATTTATTATTTATTGTACAAACGCCTTTATTTTCTAGTCATTACATTTTCTTTTGTCGTCATCGTTGGCGACTTGCTTCCTTTTGGCCACAGACAACCCATGTCACCCTTGGTTGGAGCATTACTTATCATCTACCCTTGTCGGCATCATCCATATCTTCAGAGTACTCCACAGGTCACTTACCTCTACCCTCTGAATTTGTTCACTTTGTCCCGCCTCTGGCACAACTTATCACCAGTCTTGTCGTCCCCCTGACACTTGACCTTGTTACGCGGTTGCGACCACTTTTTATCTCATACATCCTCCAACCAAGGGAAATCTTGAGTCGTCCCACTTCTTGACTTCGTCCATGTACCTCTGCCACTTCCTCACCTTCGTAGATTCCACGAAGCCCTTTGCTTCCAGGAGTCACGTTCCCCTTTTGTCGACATCAGCACAATTTTCCAGAAGGGCGACAATATCTTGATTCTCATTCTCCATTCAATGAGAGATATCAGACGGCACAGGGTAAAACACCATTGCTCCCTGCTGTCGTTGGCCCGCATAACATTCAACACCAACACTTTCTCGTGTTATGGTGGGTCTTACTTTGCGACTATTGCAGTTATTTTTTTCATTTGCCGAAGACCTCTAAACTTGGTAGGGCCATCAATGCCCGCATCATCGTCGCTATTTATTACTGCTATCATTGCCTATTATTCAGAGTATGTTCCTTTGCATAATTGTCTTCTGCCTTTATCATCACCACCCCTGAGGGCGTTGCAATTGTCTACACCAACATTTCAGTCATATTTTTTCGGAGTTACAGAACACGAGCATGGGGCATGCCCGCCTCGTTTGTACACAGTTGTATATTTCACGCACCTTATGAAAGGTCGGGTTCTACCGGTTCCTTTCTCCTCCAAAGGATTTCTCTCACTGATCCCACTATTTCTCTCTCTTACAACAACATTCTCAGTAGAAGAAACATTGATGGATTTTGGTTATACGTATGCTCCTAACCTCATCTGTTAGGGGGCATCTGTTATCAATGAAATTTCGTCCGCACATGGCGACAAGAACTCAGCATCATCAAACAGTAATGAAGTCATTCATGGCACTGAATTAATTTCACAGCATTCCAAAAAGGTCAAAAACTATACAAAGTAGTGCAAAAATTTAAGAGCGCTTTACAACAGTTGGGTGCGTGCGCACATGCGTAGAACAGGAACGTACCATGCGCGCATACGCGCATGATGCGCGGTTGTTGGCGCAAAAACCTGCGCACCTACTAAACGATGCATTTATTGAATTGGTCGGCCTCCCAACCACTTATGGATCAGCTCCCAAGCCGATTTGACCCTCAAATCTGAGCTGAATCTGCATGGTAGGCTGGTCAAAGACCTAATAAATCCCTAAAGAGCCTCTTTTCACACTACAAAGGAGTTACACAATAACCCAATGCAATGCTATAAAAATCCATGAAGAAACCTCATTTCCTCAAGGAATTTCATGTAATGTTATGCTGCCTACATTGTTTTAAGGACTCACTCCTTGACAAGAGCACTTTGACATCATTTCATTGAGCAATCCACCTCTCCATTGAGTGGATTTGCAAAGGAGTTCTTTCACCACCATTTTCATTTTTCTTGTTGTAAGGAGAGCAAGCTTGTGAGGGTCCAAGAGCCTTCCTTTGGAGGAAGAAGGGACTCATAGTCCCCTTTCTTCATTGTGCTTTGATTTTATCAATAGATCAGCCTAAAAACATTGGTGATATTGGTCTTTTTGTGTTTTATTATCTCTATGTCCTCATGCTTATGATTTTAGTTTGTATTAGTTAAATTCTTGCTTATAGTTTTGTTTTTCTTTCTCTAACTCTTTCCTCTACAGCTGTCATGCTCAACAAGACCCAACTGGGCATGTAAGCACCTCTTATTTTCTCACCAAGGTGACGAAAAGGGTGCAAACAACAACTATGGTTGGTTCTTGTGTTTCAGCCACTGAATGAGTAGCTGGTTCTTGTGTTTCAGCTACTAAATGGGTAGTTGGTTCTTGTGTTTTAGCTACTAAATGAGTAGTTGGTTCTTGTGTTTCAGCTACTGAATGGGTAGTTGGTTCTTGTGTTTCAGCTACTTGATTTGAAACAGATGATGTCGCAACACCCTAGGCATCTGGTTCCTGTGTTTCAGTGCCCGTGGGTGGAATAGGCAAAGATTCTGGCATTTGGGGGGTTGGAGGTGTACGGGGTATTAGTCAGATGGGTTGGGGGTCTAGGGCAGTGGAAGTAGTGGCTTCCCTTGTTGAGGCCCTTGTTCGTTTTCTTTGTAAAAGGGAGGAAAGAAAGGAATTTTCTTTCGTTTATGTGGGGGTTTTTCCTCAATGATGGGACAGGGAGAATTGTCTGGCTCAGAATCATCACTAAGAATATGAAGGGTAGGAGTGGATGATTCTGGTAAAGTGTGGGGCGGGTTTGGTATGGTATGGGGGTTAATTGGACTGATTGGGTCTGTAGGCAGACTGTTAGGTATTTCTGGAGAGTCTGGAGGGTTTTGTGGTTGTTGTTCCTGAAGATTTACAGGCATTTCAGCAGCTTCTTGGGGATCTATAGGTGGGTTTTTTAGTGGAAGGTTTTGTTGGGAAAAACCCTTTTGGATAAGAAGTTGAATGAGATGGTGATGGGTGAGTGAAAGGGCGGTATCTTTAGCCTTTTTACAGTAGTGCGACATATTTTTAAGACAACCGAGAAAATAATAAGGAATGTTCACCAATCTATTATGCCGTAAATGAGACAACAGGACAAAATCATGCTGGTAGACTACCTGGTATCGGCCTTCGTAGGTAAGGTAGTGTTTGAATAATTTTGCAACTTCTGGCCATGGAGGCGGCAACGAGCTGAGTCAGACACCCCAACCTTTAGGTTCAATTTGTTCCCCTAGCAAGAGGAAATCCTGCTGGGCATTCAGGATAACATGTTTGCGACTGAAAAAGCGAAGGCCATTGGTAGGGAGACCTGAAACCTGCATTATATCCTCTTCTATAACTGAAATCCAAACCCCTTGAATAATGGAATGATCTTCCTGGAGATTTTGAGCAAATTGCAGAACTTGTTGTTGATCAAATCCCTGGAGCCTCTGAAAATAATCGAGCCATCCTGCTTGCAGAAAAATTTGATAGGCTTTTGGATACAGTTCTAACAGGGCTGTTGTGGCAGGTTCGTACCGTATAAAAAAGCCTCCCATAGCTAACAGCTCAGTAAAATACACCATCAAAGAGTCGAGTAACAACTTCTGTGCAGAGTAATTTTTTCGAGTGAAGGCATGCAAATGGTGGTGAAAAAAATGAAAGGATGGTAAATAGGGGAATGGTGGTGTTTAATTCGTGTGAAGTGATGGTATAAAAGTTTGATATTTCTTCCCCCCCCATTCAAGTGCGGCTAATAATGATTTTACTCAAGTGGTAATAATGATTTGGAATCTTCTCATTAACTATAGCTTAACTGTATTTACATAGAATTTACATACCTCACCTTTACCTTTTGATTTGTACTTAAACAAAACATAATGTATGTCCATAATAGTTCTGCAGTGGCCGTGGAAGAGACTTTTGATTTGTTAGATGAATTGTATCAAGGATTTGTTGACTGGAAGGACAAAATGTAGTATGAGAGCGCAAAAAGCTTATTGACATAAAATGCCGAAAAGTTGGTGTTTCAACCGTAGGAAGAACAGAGAAATGTTTGCCGAAGAGTGATGTTGTAGAATACTGCTGAGGAAGTGGTGTTTCGGTAATATAAAGAAGGGTGAAACAATTACTGGACGGTGTTGTTTCGTCAATGGGGGAATGTGAAGAATTTTTTAACAGTAGTGTTTCGGCAATGGGCAAATGTGAAGAATTGTGGAACTGTGGCAATGGGAAAATGATGAAAGGTTGCTGACAGTGGTGTTTCAACAATGGGAAAATGGCGAAAAGTTGTTGACAATGGTGTTTCAGAAATGGGAAAAATGGTGAAAGGTTGTTGACAGTGGTGTTTCAGCAATGGGGAAAATGGTGAAAGATTGCTGACAGTGATGGGGGAAAATGGTGTGAAAGATTGCTGAACAGTGGTGTTTCAGCAGTGGGGAAAGTCAAAAAGTTGTTGAACAGTGGTGTTTCAGCAATGAGGAAAGAGAAAAGAGTTGTTTAACAGTGGTGTTTCAGCAATGGGAAAGATTGCCTCTTCTTGAAGTAGGATCATCCTTTCTTAGTGGGCCTGTGCTTTGATCGGGAATCTGCAAAAATCGATTGTAACATGGTATTTCTTGACATGGATTATTAGTAAATGAAATCTAATCTAATACTAAAGAAATTAACTTAAAAAGAATTAATTGCAAAGAGGGGTAGGAGCTCCCTCTAAAAAGAGGTAATGAGCGTCTGCCACACATGTGGCCTTAAAATCTTCTTTGGAAATAGGGCACTGGTACAGATGGAGCCGATGACCATTTACAAGTAACGGTGTTTTAGAGTCATCGATTGTGAGGAGCCTTACTGTTCCATTGGGGAAAACAGTGTCTACTTCATAGGGTCCAAGCCATCTTGTACGTAGCTTCCCTTGAAATTATTTGAACCGAGAGTCATGCAGTAGGGCCCAATTACCTTTTTGGAACTTCTTATTCTTGATAGTTTTGTCATTCCATTTTGATCTTTACTGTTGAATCATAGTTGTATGATGAATGGCATCTAGTCTTTTCTCATCCAATTCATTAAGATGCTGCAACATGGTTGTCTGTGCAACGGTCAAATCAAGGTTGACAGCTAAAGCAGTCCTTAAGGTTTTGATTTCAAATTCCACAGGAAAGACAACACTCTTTCCATAGACTAATTCAAAGGGAGAGAATCCTGTAGTATTTCTCCAGGTAGTTCTGTAGGCCCATAATGCTTCAAGGAGCCTGTGAGACCAATCCTTTCTGTTTTCTTTCACTATTTTTGTGAGAATGGCTTCTATTACTTTATTTGTGCTTTCCACCTGTCCATTGGCTTGTATGTTGTAGTCATTCTATGTTGAATATGATATTTTTGAAGGGTGGCTTTAAAACCATGAGAAGTGAAAGGAGGTCCTCCATCTGTAACTAATTCTCTTGGCACTCCAAATCTGATGAAGATGTCTTCAAATAAGAAATCTA
>ML794385.1:26475-37816 GCA_009831015.1 Picea engelmannii
TTGTTCCTTTTGCAAGTAGTGTTGTTCATTTGACAAATTAGATAGTTGGGAAAGTACTACAACTCAATTAAAATAGCATTAGTTCGGCCCAATATAACGACTTTCGTTCCCTTGTCACAATTGTTGTTCATTTTGTTACGATTGTTGTCCATTTGTAGGGGTTACATCTCTGGAGGACGGGTATTGAAAATGGAAGGTAAGAACCTATGTAGAAGACAAGTAAAATGCTTGTGCCAACGCCTACCTTTGGATGATGCATAGAGGTTATATTTTAAGACATCTTTAGAGCCCAACATTTTGGCGTCATTGTCGGGGAAGTATGATGGATTGAGGTATTAGTTTATTTTTTATTTGAATTCATGCAAGTGTGATCTAGACGTCTTGGTAAGGGGTCATAGAAGCTTGTGATAGGAGACTCCTCATGTTCTCCCTACCAACTAGGTAAAAGTAGTTTCAATTTCTACAAATTTCAATTTATGCAAGAGTGTTTAATTTCTGCAAGTGTGATCTAGACATGTTGGTAAGGGGACATAGAATCGTGTGAGAGGAGACTCCTCATGTTCTCCCTACCAACTAGGTAGAATTAATTTCAATTTTTGCAAATTTCAATTTCTGCAAGATTAGTTTCAATTTCTGCAAGTGTGATCTAGACATGTTGGTAAGGGGACATACAAGGTCATGAGAGGAGACTCTTCATGTTCTCCCTACCAACTAGGTAGAAGTAATTTCAATTTCTGCAAATTTCAATTACCACAAGATTAGTTTAAATTTCTACAAGTGTGATCTACATGCATTGGTTGTAAGGGTCATAGAGCTACTTCAGTGTAGATTCCTCACTGTCCCTATCAACTATCAAGAATGTTTTAATTTCCGCAACAATGAAGAGTAATACTTTTTATGTTTTAGCAAGAGTGTCTTTTTAAGTTTTTCATTTTGATTTGGGTGTTGTAAGATCCTTTTTTTAACATGATTTAATAATTAATTTAATCTTGAAACAACTCACTTAGATCCTAGCAAAAGTCGGGATCTCCTCTTCTATGGAAGAGGAGATCTTGACAACATCTGAAAGGTTATTCGCTCCTTCTAAGGCGAATGAAGAATCAAAATACGAAGAACCTTGCATATTTAATGAAGAATCATTAGGCATGCAAGAGGTTGAGGAGGACAGCAAGGAGCTGCAGCATGATCTGAGTAAGACAAATTACGCTTACGAAAGCATGATTGAACGTTGGTTTCAAGCAAATACTAGGTTAGATTCATTTAGTTTTTCTTTTTCTTTTTTTAATTTACAGTTTCAACCGCTAATTTCACACATTCATACATATTCCTGACTGTCAATTGCTAAATTGAAAGATAATATTTTTTTATTACTGTTGCATGCATGGATACATTGGATTTTTTATTACACGCAACTAATTTTTCATTTCTAATTAGCGTAGTGTAGGTAGGGTTTTATTTTCAAGTTTTTTATTTTTGCTAGAATAAGTATGCTCTCCTCCATGCTTCGTGCGATCACGAGGATCAGAAAGTAGGATGACTGATTGATTGATTTCAGGAATATCAATTAATTAACGCAATGAAAAATCTTGCCTAATCTATTTTTTCATCTTCCATTTGCTCATAGATTTTTAATAAGCTTGTAAAATAGTTTTTATTCTTTACTTTAAAAGCATAATAAACAAAAAATAAATACATAAATGAAAATTGTGCATCCTCCATCTACACAATAAAATAGTAAGTATATATAAATGAATAAGAAGGTCTGCAATCTATGCAAGATAAGAGGCAGGTGACATATAATATTGTTTTTAAACTTTGGTCTAGTTTGTGCGCCATATTCTTTCTCTCGCCCCTTATCCTGTAGACCCCTGGAAATAACCCTGCAAACAAAAAAATATATCATAAATTTTAAATGCACAGGACGAAGGTAGGTCTAAGATTCTAATCTCTTCATCAAGCAGCACACGATGCACACTGTTTTCTTTGTTCAGTTGTTTGGATAGGTGTAACAGCAGGGTACTTCTATGTTGTGTCACTTCACATGCATACAGAACTTACATGGAACTTATTATCATTTCTATCTATGCTCTCACTACTCAGGCTGCAACATCACGAAAAAGATCCAGCAAAATAAAGAGCCAAGAGTTCTCACTTATGCAGGGCTCTCGAGGTGGCTCGCTTTGATCAACGTAATCCTACCTCTTCCCTGAGATTCTAGGTTTATTTTAAGGGAGTCGCCTAAGGGATCAACAAAGTGTTTTTGTGTAAATGAACGCCCAAATATTGATGCCTCACTCACGAGATTTGTTGGAGATTTTTCGGATGGAACTGAAACTTAGTCAGCTAGATTTGCTACTGCTCTTCATTATGAGTGTATTTTTTGTTTTACTTTTTGTTACAAATAGAAAATGTCAAACGGAAAGCAGCAGAGCGGAATGAATGCAGTTACATATTGATTATCAGCTCCAACAATGCATAACATTATTTAATGCAATTTCTGCCAGATGAGATCCACTCATACGTTCAACTGAATACAAAGATTTTTCTGTCGGAGGTTGCGAGACTAAATCCGACTTGACTGTATCAATTTGATTTGCAATGATTTCCTTCCACATTGACGATATCATTTCCATACTATCAGCCTCCGTGTCAGGTTGCTGCACTCCCAAAAATTGGAAACGATATGCTAGAGTATGTTTCTAAAATGTGCATTCTCAGCTGGCATACCACTGCCAAAGTGGTAATAAACGGATCACCTTACCTCGTCAATTGTTTATGGGATTATCCATAAGGCCGACAACGAATGAAAACTTATTCTCTACATAAACATGGTGTGCATGATATCCATAAATATCAGCCTCTTTGCGATAATATGCACAACTAACATCCTTCTAGATACAACGGCTTGCCTGTTATTTAGCATGGATAGATATGGGGCCAAAGGAGACGAGGTGGTTGATGAAATTGAAGCATTTTTGGCAGCCTACAATGCAACATGCACGAACAAATCTAATTCTGATGGGGTTCTTTATTACATACATTAAAAGGGTAGTCCAATAGATGTATAGATTTTGTTTGGTGACATGAGGATTCAAGCTTCCACAAAATTCATTACTTGCTTTAAGGACTGTATGCCTGAGAAATCCATATGGGGAACCAAGGCAGGATTGGTTGGCATTCATATTTTGCTTGTTGGAGACCTATTTCTGCTAAACTATGATCTAATACATTACACTATAATCCATCCCTGGTACACTGCATTATATGTCCTACTATGTGCATTGAGTCTCTTCCAGTATTTTCTCACATCTCTGACACCACATGAGTATGTCATTGATGTATTGAATATTCAATCTGGAGAGGAAAACATGAAAGGTGCAAGGGATTCCATACCCTACCCTACATCAGGCAAAGAGACGCATGTAACCATTTATGCAGAGGGTCCTAGTCATGAAACAACTTCTTATGCAGTCCCCAGTGGCTCCAAAGCTAAGGAGGATGTAAATCCATCAATTTCGTCCGTAAACAAAAATTGGAGTTGCGCTTACTGTCATGTCTGGCAGCCTCCACGAGCAGACATAAACCCATCAATTCTATCTACAAACAGAAATTGGAGTTGCGCTTACTGTCATGTCTGGCATCCTCCATGAGCTAAACACTGCCATGACTGTGAGAAATGTGTTCTTCGATTTGATCATCATTGTGTCTGGCTGGGAACCTGCATAGGTCACAGAAACCATTGCAGGTTTTGGTGGTATCTTTTTGAAGAAACAATATTGTTTGTTTGGACTGTTGTCATGTACATTATATCTATATTTTTTTTCACGTTCAACAAAGAAAGAAGTACATTGTTAAAATTGTCCACTTCAATGGTCCTTGCAACACTAGTGATTTGACTGCCATGATAGCAGGAACAGTGGCTGCCCTCGATGATCCCACCACTTGGAATCCCCAAGATTCCAAGGTATGGCCTCAATTCAATTCTCATATCTGCAAAGATTAAATATCCATGGCAGAGGGACTATTGAAGGATCAGGTCAGAAAAGGTGGGCAAATTCTCGCAAGGATCGGGTCAAAAATGTTGTTCTTTTTCTTAATCACAATGTGCTTGAAGAGTATGAGCGTCGATGTGAACATATCCACAACCTAGAGTTGAAAGTAAAAGAAGACAGAACAGTGCTCAATAGGAATTTAGAAGAAATAAATAGTCGTAAGGAAACTTGGCTTCCAACATTGAGGAGTCTTGTCACCAGAATCAATGAAACTTTCAGCCACAACTTTCAAGAGATGGTTGTTGCTAGAGAAGTAACACTTGTTGGTCCATGGTTTATTTCATGGGGGTGTTAAAATGGTTTTAGAAAACCACCTTGGAAGGCATGAACTTAATGACTATTTACCATGTTGAATGCACCCAAACTAGGTAATTCATTTCGGTCCCCCTTCCTCAGTTATCTGTGGAGCACCTTTTGAATTGGGATTGTTGATCTATGATTGTTTGCAATTGTTGGATTTATACCTCCACATTTTCTTTTATACATGGCACTTTTTTTCTCTCTTTTTTTACATGGCCATTTTGGCAATTGGTTAACCTGATATGATATATGGGTAGCTATATAGGGCATTACTTCTTTTCTAGCGAGGAGCAATCTGTTGATGAATGTTGTTAACCATTATAAAAATCTTGGTTTATTATAAAAAATTGTTTTAAAACAATTTCATTTTTTTTCTTTTGTTTGTTTGATTTAAATTATCTATTTTTTGTTTGTTTTAAATTATAAAACGATTAAAAAAAAAATTTGTTTGTTTGATTATAAAAAAAATCATAATAACAAAAAAAAAATTCTTTGTTTTATTATAAACAATTTCTTTTTATATAACAAAAAAAAAAAACATATATTGTTTGTTTTTATATTATGTTTTATTATAAACCAAAAAAAAATAATATAAAAAATAATGTAATAAAATTAGGTTAAACATAAATAATAATAATTATATATATATATATATATATATAAACAAATAAAATTGCAAATGGACCCTTTTTTTTATTTCCTGAAAATAATATGGAAACATGTTTTTTCGATTTTATGTTAAGCAAGCAATCAACGATGAAACAAGCACGCGCAACGATCACGACAAGAGGTATAAAACACATTTTATTTTATTTACTTTGTCACATTTGTCCTTCTTTCTGCATGTTATATTTTCGAACACCTCACAAATTTTTCATGTGCGCGGTCGATCGCATCTTGCTGCTAAAGTGATTTTCAAAGATCACAAAATTTTTGAAAAAAACATGTCTTATTGACTGCTTGAAGGAGTTGATTCTCGTCTTACACATCATGGCATTTGCAGTTATACAAAAACCTTTTCATAAACCCATTTTCATCATGAATGTCTTCCTCCATTTCTCCTTCAAAGTAGATTGGTCATCCCTATGTTGAAGCCCATCTTCCATTGAATTATCCTTCCTGACTTCACACGCGCCTATCTTTCTGAGTCACATACATTTCTTTATCTTTTTCACTTCACTTTTCCTTGTCAATAAAACTATCCATCTCCCTTTCCATGACTACATTGCCTTGCCCTACACACTGTTACTACTGAGAGCTTTTCATTTATAGTCCTACCACTCTTTTTATCAGAAATCACATTGACTGATGTGGGATTCCTTAAGGCCCACCTTTCAACAAGTCTTGCCCCATCGACCTCAACATCTTATTTGGGATATAGACTAGAGTCTATTTTTAAGTACTTTTAGGCTTGCATGCCTTAATGGCAAGTTCTCTCACTGACAATTATGCGAATAGATCAATGTCCCTTGATCGTCAGACCTTGCAAGTGGCTCGACATCATCTCATTCATTCTCACTTCGCAAGATGTACTCGGGTACCTTGCCACTTATTGACATGAATGATGAGTTGACTTGCATTGATTAATGACATTCATCATTGGTCGGTAATCCAATGACTTATTTTCATGCTCGACATTGACACATTCATTCGCATGATTAGAATTGTACCATCAGGTTTAGTAGTGGGAGAAGACTATACATTTTTCATGACTCTAGCAGCAATTATAGCAGCATGACTTCAGCTATATGAGAGTACCATAGTTCCACTTTCATACTTCCTCTTTTCCATGATTCATTCAGCAGTAGTTCAGATTCCTCCACTTCACATTCTCTGATCTAGCAGATAGAAGTCATCGCTACAGCAATAGTCACTTTACACATGATCCTGCAACAATGACATCTTCCATGCTCCAGCAGCCTCATCAGCCATATTCCTATTGCATAGTTCATCAACATTTTGGGTAAGTGGAGGTATGTTATTTTCTAAACTTTAATCATGTAATTCCTCAACTGTTAGCAATGAATAATTTGGAAAAATCCCTCACCCAGTCCCCTTTCCTTTTCACTTCTACGACTTATGCCACGTTGCATGAGGACATGCAAAAAGGTTAAGTTGGGGGGTAGGGGACTTTATTCACTATAATCACTCCACTTTTCCACTACCATCATTCCATTTTTCATCTCATTTACCATTTATGAACATTTATTTTCCAACATTTATTTTCCAACGATACTCTGTTGCACTTTGCTTCATAAGCATTGTTATACATATTGGCATGATTCACACATATACAAAAAAAGGGCTTTCTTATACTCAGTGATGTTTTCCTTATTCACATTGATAGCATACATTTTCTAGTAAGAATATGGGCAAATTATTATCATAACAACAAGAGAACAAATAACGAAAAGAATGTTGTTAACACAAGAACCAACATTCTTTATATTCGTGGTTGTCACACAAGACCCAACCATAAGAAAAATGTCAGTTGTTACTCATGTAAATACCATCCTAGAAAACATTCATTATCATCACTCAAAGCCAACATTTAGATGCCAAATTTTCTTGATAATATACATGCATGGTTGCATGAGGACATGCAACAAGTTAAATTGGGGGGTATGTTGGGGCTTAGAAATGTCCTATTTTCATCCACCTTTCCCTTCTTTATTATTCACATTTCATCTCCCCATTAACCTTTCACGATATCATTTCCATAAATATACTTGGGTTTCACCTTATTGTTCACCACTTTATTAATTTTAGTATTTAAAAGGAATTTGCGATTAAATGTTATAAAATTGACATGTTTTCATATATATCTCAAAAATGTGTGAGCTTTGTAATGTGTAGGAATATATGAAGGATTAATTCAAAAGGACTTCTCGAATACTTCCTCCACCATTTCAATATTTGAGGAGATAATTCAAGCCCATTCCAAGGAGAAGATCATGGAGATTTGGTTGGAATATCTTATCCAAGATATATGAGATATATGTGTGAGGATTTGAAGGGATTATATTTTGTAATAATGACAAATAGGTTGAGAGAAAAGTGGATCTGTAATAATGAGATGGTTATCTTATCTTCAAGGCTCTCATGTATAAAAGAGAGTGCTTTCTCTTCATGAGGATTCAAGACGAATTAGGATTCAATTAGAATATGAATTAATGTAGTAATCAAGTAATTAGAATCAAAGTAGTCATTAGGATTTGAAAGAGAAAGGGATTCTTAGATTTGATTCATGGTTTTGGTTTTCATGCTTTCATTATTCTTTTATAAAGATTGATTTGATTATTATAATATAAGATTTCTTCATTGGTGAGATCTCACATATGTTGTTGTGTCATTCAACTCTTCACATGTTGTACTTGCTTTTCCGTCATGTAGTTCTCCATTTCTAGATTAATTCCATTTACACAATTTCCCATTCTTAGACTAATTTCATTTACGCAACTAGATTAATTCAATTTCAGTCCTGTGTTAGATTAATGATTCAATTTCAATTGTAGCTTAAACATTAGATTAGATTAGTCCCGCTTCAATCTTGCATATAATTTTTGTGTGCTTTGTCAGTTTACGAACCCCAGGTTGACAAATTATATAGTTGGGAAAGTACTACAACTCAATTAAAACAACATTAGTTCGGCCCAATATAACGACTGTCGTTCCCTTGTCATGATTGTTGTTCCTTTTGCAAGTAGTGTTGTTCATTTGAATGGAACAATTGTTGTTCCTTTTGTTACGATTGTTGTCCCTTTGCAGGGGTTGCATCTCTGGAGGATGGGTATTAAAAATGAAAGGTAAGAACCTACGTAGGCGACAAGTAAAATGCATGTGCCAGTGCCTACCTTTGGATGATGCATAGAGGTTATATTTTAATACATCTTTAGAGCCCAACAATCTTGTCTATTGAGAAAGACATTTTTCTCATTAGTAGAATCAGTCTCTACTTCCATTGCCATGGTTATTTGGTATAAACCTCTACTTCTGAGAAGAAGTAGAATCTTTGGCTTCCACTCCAAATATTTATGAGGTGTGAGAAGTATTATCGGTGAGTAAAACATAAATTACATCTTCTCTACATTCTTCAATCTTCAGTACCTACAAAAATTATTTGTTGTAGCTTTTCTTAGCAGTCCGTCGGCTCTGATACCATGTAAATGTGTTGAAATTGCACAGAATAGATCTAGCTAGAAAATGCCACACACATTTGCAGAGATAAATTGAGAAACAAGAAGCAAGAGAGAAAGAATGGAATAATTCTCATTAACCGTATTCCACACTCAAAGAGTGAATAATTTACCATAGATATAGGATACATGAGTAACTAATGAGACATAGTGGTGGTATAGAGTGATCTAGACACACACCATTAGTTACGTGAGTGAACTGGCACCTAGTCTAGTCTCTCAGGCAGTTACGAGAGTGAATTGCCACCTAGCTGAGTTAACTAGTCAACTAGTCTTCAGTTAACTGACTGAATAGAGAATAGTGAGGAGTAGATCAGGGAATCAAGGGTAATGCATCAGTTTGGTGATGATCCCAAGGAAATTTCTCATTAGCATGGTGATGATCTCAATGTTGCATGGTGACAAAACCAATGCAACATCTAGACTCAACTCAACTAGTCAAACTAAAGTGTCAATTGAAGAGAATATTCTCCCCTAAAATATAGGAGACTGGATACTGACTAATTGTGACTAATAAACAAGGAAAAACCTTAGGAAAAATAAATCCTAGGGGTGTGTGAAGTAACTCCAACAATATGAAGTAGAATTCAAAGGTTTCCTAGGATAGGAAGAAAATTTATGTAGATAAGAACATAGTGTTTAGATATTTCAAAGTGGGTGGACATGTGTTTTTAAAAGTGAAGACGAAAAGAAGTTCTCTAAGATGAGGAATCTTTCCAAAGTTGGCAGTGAGATATTGTGGGCCTTTTGAAATATTAGAAAATATAGGGATAGTTGCCTACATGCTAGAATTTCCTGCATCCATGAGAGTGCATAATGTATTTCATGTGTCATTATCAAAGAAATTTGTGCCTAACCTTAACCACATAATTGATTAGAATGTGATCAAGGTGGAGCATGAAGGGGATTTTCGGGTGGAACTGGTACGCATCCTGGACCAGAAATTCAAAGTGATCGGGAAAAAGGACATAGGGATATTAAATGTTCAATGGACCTACTATGATCCTAAAGATGCTACATGGGATCATGAATAAAACACGTGGGAAGAATACCCACATTTTTGACAATTTTTAAGAAACATAATGCAAGACTCCATTTTCAGCAGCTAGAATTCTGAAACCACATGTTAGGGACCCTGATAAAATAATGGCTCATTCTTGGGTTAATCTTGATAAACAAATGGTACATTCCTTGGATTATCCCTGATAAATTAATGGTGCATTCCTTGCTACAACTAGTTGAGAGGAACAAGATATTATGGTTGGAACTATTGTTGGAGTTGTGAAAGTGTGGAAATTTATTTTCTAAGTATTGTGATGTAAATTTGCATATATGTATATTAGCATAGTGTGCACCGAGGAAGATGAAAAATTATATGGGACGGGAATGTAACATCCCCACTATAATTTCCAGTTTAATTAATGATTAATGTAGATATAATATGTGGATATGAGAAGGCAATGTAATATGTGAATTATATTTATATGTTTTAATAATAAAATGTGATGCCAGCTACTAAGGGGACATGGATAGAGATGGGGGATGAATTAATCCACAAGAGAGGGGAGGGTATAGGATAATGGTCAAGAGGGTTCCAAGGGGAAATTACCCATGTCTATTAATTCACCCACACTCCTGAATTTTATTATCATTATGTGTTAAGCTCTATTTTATGATTGAGTGTCCCCAAAGCCAATGATTGAATGCATGTAACAAGGTGGGTATGAGAAGTCACATCCCATAGTTATTGAGAGCATGGGAGTTGAGTAAAATCATCTAAGGGAAGTGTGTGATTCAAGAAAGGTATCCAAAGGAGAGGAAATTCATATGGTCAGTTACAATAGTTATTACAGACTCACGGTTTTGCATGAACACCAGGTAGAGAGAAATAAACGGAGCTTGCATCTAGAGCATCCATGGCTGGTGAATTCTAGAGCATGTCAAAGATTTTTGGAGTTGAATAATGAAGATATAGGTTTTCAGTCCTAAAGAGTGAACTCTCATGTGGGTTGCAATGACACAACAAGTGTTTGTTGTTGTTTTCTAGTAGTTTTCCTTGCAACAAGTTCCCTTGAGTTCCCAATTGAGAGATTCCTGGTTAC
The DNA here is from genome assembly GCA_009831015.1 of Picea engelmannii. Classification (NCBI taxonomy): domain Eukaryota; kingdom Viridiplantae; phylum Streptophyta; class Pinopsida; order Pinales; family Pinaceae; genus Picea; species Picea engelmannii. Next base: position 37,126 of record ML794385.1, read on the forward strand.
ATGTGCGAGAGAGACACCTTGATAAATGAATGGGATGCACTAGGGATTAATATCAGTGAAGAGTCACATTCCTTGGGTTGGGAAGTTCAAGAGGAAGAGAGATGGTGGAAAATCAGGATAGTTGTAGGATAATATCATTGGGTTGTGGGATTTTTGAGCTGTGAGTGGACAGTGAGAGACCAACCTATTTTTTGGATTACAAGCCTCAACTTGAGGGTGAATTGTTGTTTATATTTGGAAAAAAAGGTCTATGGTTGGGTGGAACATTTGTCCCAAGCAACTGGTTACATAACTAATTTGAAAGATAAGTGTTTTATCTATTTTTTGTCTTATATTTATGAGTTAAATTGTTGTGTGTGAACTATGTGTATTTGAGAAGAATTTTTATGTTGGTTTATTACTTTCATTCCATGTCGATTTTAGCATGTTGTAGATGCATCTAATTTATGGTAATAGACATTAGTTAAACATGTATGTAAACCGTACCTGGAAGCTGCAGGAAATTGAATTAGCTGTAAAAAAATCAATTTTAAGAGTATTCCACACCGTAATGTTCCTCAGTTGGGTTAGGGGATGTTACAAAACAATGTCTCACCCACTATGCCATGAGAATCATAAATACCATCTAGTATTGTGTCGGAGATGAAGGGTTAATTACACTAGGAATCCATTCATCTTGACATTCATACAT
>ML794385.1:48946-69761 GCA_009831015.1 Picea engelmannii
ATTTTGCTTCAATTTCATCGGGCTCAGAATCCTCATTCTTGTCTTCTTTAAATGATGCTTCTCTGGAGGTGGGTTTATCTTTAACTATTCTCATTTCATATGCAGTCAATGTTCCTAGAAGTTGGTCAAACTGCAATGTTTTTTATATCATTAAGTTCTTCTATAGCAGAGACCTTCAGGTTGAACCTATCTTGGAGAGATCTCAAGATTTTATGAACTAAAGAAGATTCCCCAATTGTTTCACCAAGTGACTTCATTGCATTTACCATTTCTTCTACTCTCAGAAAGTATTTTCCAACAGTTTCATCTTCCTTCATCTTCAGTTGTTCAAACTATATTCTGTAGGTTTGAAGCTTTGCATCCTTTACCTTCTCATTACCCTCATAAATACTAATGAGTTTGTCCAACATTTCTTTGGCATTTCCTAGGTGCATAACTTTTACGAATTCTGCTTCTGCAAGCCCACTCAAGATAGCATTCATAGCCTTAGCATTGAAGATAAATTCTAGTTTGTCATCCTTATTAGCTAGCACAACTGGCTTTACATAACCAGTATCTACCACATCCCATACATATGCACCTAAATCCATTATGTAGGTTCTCAATCTAACTTTCTAGAAGGCCAAGTTTGTTCCATTGAACAAAGGGGCCTTATTGGTTGAGTTTCCTTCATGGCTTGACATGTTTAAGCTCTAGGATCTAGCCTTAGATAAAAGGGGTCGTCTCTAATACCAATTGTTGGACAATTGAGAGGGGGGGGGTGAATCAGTTTTTACCGTGCTTAAACAATTATGGTTCTTTTAAAATCTTTACAAGGCACTCAAAGATGATCACAATAATGCAGAGAGATAAACAAAGTCACATTCAACATCAATCACATATATGATAAAGGCAGAGACAGATAATTCCCGAGGAAACCCATATAGGGTAAAAACCCCTTTTTCTTTATATGATAAGTATTATATACATTCTTTACATTATCATACATATGAGCACCAACTCATTGTGAGGCTACAACCTCTGGTTTTGCAAGATGCAACTTCCTGAGAGCACCAACTCTCTATTTTCTCTAGCACCCACTACAAGGAAGCACCAACCCCCTGGTTTCTTTAGCACCAACTAGAAGGAAGCACCAACTGCTTGGTTTCTCTAGAACCAACTAGAAGGAAGCACCAACTCCCTATGTTCAAGCACCCACTTGAACCTTTGAGGACACCAATCCTCCCTAGCACCTCCCAACCACCCTGGTATATAAATTCCTTGTTACTAAAAATTATTACAGTGATATAAAGTTATTCAATGGCTTACCATCCTTGTCATTGTTTTGTTACACTACTATGTTCTGTCTGCATCAGTGTCTTCTGCACGCCCCTTGCACTTTTTGTTCTTCTACCTTTTATACTCTCTGCGCCATATCCCTTCAATGCAACCTTTCTCTACTGTGAATTTCTGCACCTGTGCTCTTCCTCCTTTCTCACACTTGAATCCTTCCCCACGAAAACAACACTAATCTCTTCTTTGTTCCACATTCTTATAGTCCCTATGCTCCTTGTGCATGCAATATTTGCCATGCCTCTGCATGCTCACACCGCGCCAAATTCCTCCACAACTTGAGTGCTCTGTCTGATCATCATCATGACTCTTCAGCTTCTCTGTTCCTTTTCCACTCGTTCAACATCACTGTATGTTATACTAAGATTCCCCAGCCTCTCTGGCACTTTGAGACTCTTCATCTTCTCTGTGACAATCGAGCTCACCTTCTCTATTCTAGTTACAGGCCTCAATGCTCATCCAGCTGTCAATCGCCTCCATGAACATCTTCATCCCTCTTGAAGATTCCCAGAGACTCTTCACCTCCTCTGTCAATCATCCCGAAGTGTCTTTGAGTCCTCTGGAAGAAACCATCTGTGGTTTCTAGCAGTTACATTGTGTCGTGCTACAGTATCCCTCTAATCTTGTTCAAATTCACCTGCACCATTAGATTGATTCCAAGGGATCTTTCATTCATTTTGGAATTTCTACAGTTTGGCATTCGTGTGACCATGTGTCACGACATTCCCAGTCACGATCCCCGAAAAGGAGCTTGGTTGCTCTAGCTCTTTCCTCCATCTCTCGCTGATGTGACCAAGGGCTGTGACCACAGCCTTATGCATAAGGCACTTTCGTGATTTTGCATTTCGTGAATCTGGAGATGAGGCATCTCGACTCTCCAAGTCGTGATCCCCGAAACCCCGAAATGGCGTGGGATCAACGGTCTTGATCAACACTTGATCTGGCGGCTCAGATCATTTCGCGATTTCGCATTTCATGATTTCGATATTCTTGATATTCAGTGTTCTTGTCACTACAAAGTCTCGATCCATGAAACTCCGAAATGGGGTCAGATCAACGGTCCAGATCACATCTTCATCTGACGGCTCAGATTAAGTCGTCATTTCTCATATCGCGATTTCAGGATTCATGTGGTTATTATTCTTTGACATCTCGAACTCTCAATCCGTGAAACTCCGAAATGAACTGGGATCAACGGTCCATATCAAACCTTGATCTGACGACTCAGATTAAGTCGTGATTCCACATATCGTGATTTTGGGATTCTTGTGGTTATTATTATTTTACATCTCCAACTCTCGATCCATGAAACTCTGAAATGGACTGGGATCAACGGTCTAGATCAAACCTTGATCTGACGGCTTAGATTAAGTCGTGATTCTGCATATCACGATTTTGGGATTCTTATGGTTATTATTCTTTGACATCTCCAACTCTCGATCCACAAAACTCCAAAATGGACTGGGATCAATGGTCCAGATCAAACCTTGATCTGACGGCTCAGATTAAGTCACGATTCTACATATCGCGATTTCGGGATTCTTGTGGTTATTATTCTTGGACATCTCCAACTCTCAATCCGTGAAACTCTGAAATGGACTCAGATCAATAGTCTATATCAAACCTTGATCTGACGGCTCAGATTAAGTCATTATTTTGCATATCGTGATTTCGAGAGGTTAGGGAACCCCGTTCTTTTGACTCTCCAGTCAGCGAACTGATGATCTTTCCCACGTGTCCTGCCTGATGATGGATGGTCCTCCTTCTTTCGAGATTTTGTGAGCCTGCTACTCCTTGCACTTTAAAGAATGTGGAGGTTCTCCTTGATCCGACGATGGTCGGATCCCGCACTTGGATTTAATGCCTGAGATCTATCCTCCTCTTCAGCATGCTCTTCTTGTCTACATTGAGATCTGACAGCCATCGGGAATTATGAATTGTTGATCCAATGATCATGGTTTCTGTTCTTCCCCGATTATCATTGTGCCGCTGATCATCATTGATGTACTCAAGCCATCATCACTGTTGTACTTTCCATCAATGACAAGCATACGCTGCCTGTAAAACATGCCAACAACTTCAACCTCGGAGACCAGAAGAACTATGTGATGCTCGTACTGCATAAGTATTTGATGAAGTTGACTAGGAAGAAGCCACTGACAGTCTCTCAGACATGGATAAATGAGATTTTGCAGTCAATGATCCTAAACATGATGAAGATCCCCCACTTTTGTCGACACCAGGAGGTTACCGCTTGTGTTAAAATCCTCTTGTTGTGCTATCATGGAGGCTATTTATGACTCAACAGGTGCATCACTCTGGATCCAGCACTGATCCACTTGATCACAAGACTGATCATGCAGTGACCAGACCCTCAACAGTTCTACCCAGGGAAGGTTGCAGATTGCTCCCTAGCACAGTGCATAAAGGAAGATTATGGCAATGTAGTGAAGGGAAAGCGAGGCTACAAGGTAGCCTCCATCCAAGATGGTGTAGTGCACCTAGCTTGTCATCTTATAACTGGTAAGCTCATCAGAAAGAACCATCCAACATAGGTCACTTGATTTGTAGTAGACCTCGTTGGGAAGTGTGTAGAAGGAATGAAAATGAACTGGGTGAGTTGCCTCATCAACGAGTTCGAGAAGGACTGCCACGAAGCGCAATATCAGGTATATGAGTTTCATTTTATTTGGCTACTAATATTGATTGCATTTGTCGCTTGGAAAATTTTGGAAGGAGTAGCCTTCCCAGAAGCGAAGCCATCGGAGCCGTTGGTTGCAAGGTTCTCCACCTTGTGGTATACAAATGATATGGCGAAGCAGTGGCAATTGAATGCGGTGTTCCATGCTTACTGCCTACATCTGAAGCATTCCCATGAATGACACCCAACACTTTGCATCAGTACAGGCCGATAGCGATGTTCCATGTAGATTAGAACTTTATTTATATCACTGCATGAAGGGATGAAATTAAGGAGGAGCTTCAGTCCTATTACAAGTTGATCGATGAAGACATGGAGGAGATCACCAAAGAATGGCTAGCAGAGTTCCTTGTACCGGTGAAAGATGCATAAATCTCTGATCCCGACATCATAGGCATTCCATTGGTCACCTGGGTCGGACATGGTGGACAGGATAGCGCAAACAAAAAGAAGAAAAAGGAGGAAGTGTAGAATATAGAAACTGATGAGGAGGACAGCACCTCAGAGGAAAGTAGGCCTGACTCACCTATAGGAGGAGGAGGATATGAGGTATACCAAGAAGAAAGAGGGGAAGAAGGATAAAATCAAGGAAAAGGTGAAGTTACACTGCCAAAGGATCCCCCTACAAAGGCTGAAACATCAAAGAAAAGGAAGGTTTCCCTGCAGAAACCCTTAGCATGAAATAATACCCGAGCCAATAAGCCTCAGTCAAAGAATGTGCCCACAGTGGACGATTTTGATCTCATCATCACAGTCGTAGAAGATTCCTCAGAGGATATCTTGCAGAGACATGAAGCAAAGCAAGAAACATTTTTTGATAGAATAGAAAAGGATCTCAAGGACATATAGCAAGCTATCCATTCGAGTCACGCAATACCTACTGTGCCTTCTTCAGCAGAATTTGTAGAATTGGGGGATGATCCCACCCAATTACGAATATTATCATATGCAATAGAGGCTCGACTCCTTTGAGTCCAATAAGAAAATGAGAAGGCTACCGAAGTCATGAAGCAAGAAAAGGAGAAGGTCTTAGAGAAACTTTGAGTTGCACAGCAGGAGAAATATGAAATCATGGCGTTGTTTGAGGAAGACAAAGAGAATATGTAGAAAGAAAACGATCAGTTGCTGACAGAGTAGACTGTGGTAAAAGAGGCAGTGACTAAAGCACTTCGATCTATGTCGGGCTTGGCATAGAAGGAACCAGATTCAACCGAGATACAAGTGGGGAAGCTTTTTGAAGCCATTCAACAGCTTCAAGAAAGGATAATGGAGTTAGAGCTCCAAGCAGGGTCGAGCACTCCGCAAGAAGTGCACGATCAGAGGGAATAAATCACCAAAAGTGCATCAGAAAGAATCAAGGAAATCACCTCAGAGTGTAAGAAACTGAGTGATCATAATGAGCATATGTATGAGCACCTTGTAGAAGATCCATAGCTGAAGAAACTAGAAGCACAACTCCAGTATGAGAAGAAGCAGGAATCCACCATGAAGGAACTGATGAAGTTTCTTATTGCAGTTGAGAAAATGAAGTGATCGAAGGAGCAGTGAGTCATCCAGCAGTAGGTTACTACCATCCAAATCAAAGTCATAGAGGTGACACAGAGACTCCATCCGATGTAGGACAAAATATACACACTTTTTGAAGAGATTGAAGGCCAAGGCTTGCATCTAGACAAAGAAGTTGTGATAGTGGAATAGAGCTTGGAAGGGCATGTTACAGAGAAAGTGATTCAAGAGTTTGTCGAGCAGGAGGCTCTAGAAAAGCAGCAAGTCGAGGAATATTGAGATAATATCGAGGCCTTTGAAGTAGCACTACCCAGATGTGAGTGACTCAGGATGAGTCACAGGTAAGTGTTGGGGGCCTGTTGACCCTTGACCAAGTTTTGAGGAAACATTGGTCGTGTTTGACCACTTTTGGGACTTTGACAAGCTGGTCGAAGATGGAGTTCCTAAGATGATGTGGGTGTGGGAAAACCCCCTACAGACTAACACTAAGGTTTCTGTAATGCATGAAGAAATGACCATCTAAAGTCTCCTACTTTTTAATATTATCCCAACATAGACCCCACATTCATGCATAAAATGCAAGGATAAAAGGATCTGGTAACTATACCTTGAACTTCCACGTTTGGTGTAGATCCTTTTGCATTCGGTAGCTCCTTGAATACAAGTCTCCTCCCAAAGATAACCTACATTCATAAATAGACAAACAAAGAACTCCAAACATGCATCTTATATATGAATTAGTGAGTTAGAAGTTCTAATAAAATATAATCAAAACTGAATATTGAACACCTCATATGGCCGGAGGGGAAAAGTAATTCTTTCTCATTAACCTCACAAAATTAACTTACAATGGTGATATCGGCCACTGCTCCTTGAACCTGGTCCTGGGATCCTCTTTAGTTGTGGACCAACTACTTCCACATATGCTTCTCCTCTTCAGTTCTCAGAAAATGGTTGCAAAATATTGGGGCAAGGGGAATACAAAAATTGGCAGAGTTTCTTTGCTCTTATTTTTCTCTCTTCAAATGGGACCCCTACCTCTTCTTTTATAGGCTAAAAGAGGGTAGTTATCCATATGAGTGACCAGATATGGGTGGTCAAACGGTTTAGGAAATTACCTGGAAATTTGTATTCCATCTGCAACTTTCTATTTTTTGTGCTTTTGTTAGTATACGCGGGCTGTAATGAGTCAGCTAGCGTATACATGTGGGAACCAGTGCTGTAGGGTGCATACATATTCAAAAGGATGGTTTTTAGAAGAGGTGTTTAATGGTGGCTTGGCAAGAATAGAAATTAAGATGGCCTGATTCCAGGTATGAATGTCTGGTGCAAATTTGGGTTATAACAGATTCCCCCTAATGTGTGAGGTCAGAAGAGCATATGATGGCCGAAATGCATTACCAATATTAACCAACATACAAAGCGAGTGAGCCCAGGGACCAGATTTCGGGAGGTGCTATCTGCAAAATAAAAGTTGTCTCACCGAGGCGGGCATACCCATGCTCGGAATGAAACAAAATCATGGATGCCAATCAAATACACTACAGATCCATGCCATATAACTATATAAAGTATATCCATGAGCAATACACAGCGGATATACATCTTGAAATAAAAAAGATATACATGTATAGTATCCATCTTCAAGAAGCTAATGATGCCTGATGGCTAGATATGAGGCCTTCAGAGCTCGAGCAACAAATTCAAAATCTTCATAACTCGGGTAGTAGTGTAATATGAGTGTACTAATTCACTACCCAGAGGTCTTCAACGGCTTGTTGGGGAACAAAATAGAGGATATTAATGATCAGGTTGAGGGCTTCATTGATTTCAGACAAAGACTTGATTGGGATTTTTGGGATGGTCAGACATGAGTTCAAGAGACAAACTATAGAAGGGTTGAATCAAGCTTGGTAAAAACTTCCCTTGGACAATAGCACGACAAATGATGAGACTCAGGAAGCATGGTATTGACATAATTTCATGATGCAGAAGGCAACGCAGAATCTCCATATGTTTGGAATAATAACCAAATGGAGGAGGACACAACTCTATGTAGCGAGAACAACTTCCTAAGGTCATATTAAATCCCATAGATTGACGAACAAACAGAAGGATGTGCTTTGTCCAAGGGTGACTCATAGTGTTTCCAAAAAGAAAATACTATTCCCTTCCTCTTTTTTGGGGTATATTTGATTTTTTTGTCTTTTTTAATAATTTTTGGGAAGCTTGAAAAAGAATAAAATAATGATACGTTACAAAGGAGGAATGAGTGTCGCAAACATACTAGTTCCAAGCACAAGGAACACACTAATGCTCAGAGTAAGGAGACATATGCAGGAAAAGGATACTCGAGAAAATCCCTCCATGGGTCAAGGTGTCAAGACATAGAGGAAAAAGTGCTACAAGTCTTGCGTATAAGGCATGCTTCAGATGGTTCAATTGAGGGCAACATGGAGCTGGCATTAGGCCAAAAAAGAAGGAATGCAAATGTGATTAACAAGACACAATGATAACATACTTAGATGTAATTTTAATGAGCCTAGAGAAGGTAAGCTCAACGGTTTTTCATTTTTAGAGAGTCTGAAAAAATGTAAAAGAAGACTCCACTAGAGTACCTTTTTCGAAGGTAGTCTAGTCGATTTGAAAAAGGGGTAAAATAGCACCGAAAATATGTCTTTTCAAAATCATTTTAATGAGTGTGACAAAGACAAGATCACTCAGCAATATTTTCACTTTTAAGGAGTCTGAAAAGAGATTAACTATTGACTTTGTATGGGATGTTCTTCTAGACCATTTTAACGAGTGTGAAGGAACAAGGTCACTTGACGATCTTTTCAATTTTAGGGAGTCTGAAAAGAGCTTAACTATGGACTCCGTGGGGGTTCCTTTTTCATAAATTTAGTCCCTCGGGCCCCAAAAAGAGTTAAAATTATACCTGAGAATACCCTTCTAGAGAACTGAGGCTCCTAGATTATACCTTTGTTCATACAGTTGAACATCCAGACTGAAAAAGGAGTAAACTACCACCGGACAGATGTGCCTTCAAATTTCAGTTTAGCGAGCGTGAAGGGCAACAAGATCGCTCGGTAATATTTTCATGTTTAGAAGGTCTGAAAAGAGCTTAAAAGAAGACCTGTCACTATTTGGGACTTCCGAGGGTGAGGTCAAGAGTGATGATGAATCATGCAGATGAGGCTCAAACTCGTAATTAGGATAAGACTAATAAGGACTCCCAAGCCTAAAGTCATTAATGACGGCATGGACGCCGAAAATGAAACCATGATCTACCTAGGGCATCCATGTGAAGGTAGGATCTACCACTTAATTATGACACTTCTAAAGAAATAATGATGGTTCCATGTCACAACTCGGTGGGGTCGATCCTATGGTAAAGAGAAAAAGACAACGAGATACAGAAAGTGGAGGTGGAATTCTAACTTAAATGCAACAAGTTGAAAAAATGACTTTTTACCAAAGGACCTTTAAAAAGACCAAAATCTCCAAAAATTTTCCCAATACCCAAAGTAACCCTATCGTAACATTCCATAAGAAACTCTTGAACCATACTAAATTATTTCCAAGCTAGAAAAAATGACAAAGGGGTCCAAAAAATGACAAAAAGGGGCCAAAACGTCTATAGACAGAATTTAGCAGCTCGTTATCACCATTGTTAATTGAAAATTTGACTAAGAAGCCAAAAACACCCCTTTTTCAAAAGAGTTGATTCTGAGAGCTTCAGTGGACAAAACGAACTTCCGCTTGGACCAAGTAAGTACATAGCCCTTCTGGATTTTCAATTCTTTGTTTGTGCATTTCTTTTTGTTTTTTTGGGGGGCATTGACCTTTAAAAAGGTTGGCCCTACATATACATGGGTAGTCCTATGATAGCCAGCGGATGCTCGCATGCAGAGAAAAGATTGCACGCGGGCATACGCGACTGTGTATATTACAGCCTGCATATACCCTTCGACATGTGGAAAAAATTAAAATATGAAAGAGTTAATCCCCCATGAACTTGTCAATTGCAGGATGTATGTTCATTGGAGAGAGAGGGAGCATGAGGACATTGATATTTTGTTCAAAGAGGACCCTAATGCTACTTTCGCATTGGCTCAAGGTGGTTTGTTGAAATTCTTCCAGTGTCCTTTCATGTGGGCACAACCTGGGCTACTGAACACCTTGGTAGATTACTGGCATCCTGACGCAGAGGAATTCATGCTTGAGGGACAATTGTTGAATCCAATGACTGAAGATATCTAATTTCTGACTGGTCTCTCATGGAGAGGGGAACTAGTCAACTTTCGCACTTTTCCCTTTGGACCTCACAACATAGCGAAGTTGATTGAACTACATTGCGAAGCCAACACAGACAAAGTGGGTACTTAGGTGCTGATAAACAATATTTCTAACCTATCGTTGAAAGTGATAGTTATACTTATTGGGCGGATCATTGGATCTGCGTCTTTGCATCAAGCTTCTTGGGCGCACATGAATTGTGCGGTTCAGTGCTTAAATGCACAAATTTTTGACTGGAGCACCACCTTACTAGATTGCATGAAGAGGCAACTGACAGAGTTTCATATGTGGAGACACAGAAACTTTGGGTTTGGGACTATTCTTTTCTCTTTCTTCTTCAAGAGGGTCCCCAATCTTAGTCCTAGAGAGACGATACGAGGGTATGAGGCCTCTCTCCCAGCGCTACGTGGGTGGGCGACGTTGTTGTCACGACAGGCGGGAGGGAGGGCCATCGAGGCCTTCGACAAAAAGTTTTTTGCCTGGTTGGCACAATAGATTTCAGCCATAGAGGACTACCCCTATGTTGGGATCAACTTTTCTAGAGATCTTGACATGCATGTACCTCCCGGAGAGGAGCGAGGAGAGATGGGTAATTTTTTTTTTTTAAGTTATTTAATTTTTATTTTGTTTTATATATATCATTTTTTTTGTGTATACCAGAGTATTTGACACTTAAGTATCTGTTATGTGTAGATGTGGGGCCAATGCATTCGATAGACTTCACGAGGACCAGGCAGCGTCCTTGACCAGAGGAAAGACCAGCAACAACAATGGGACCTCCAGATAGAGAGGCTAAGAGAGTTTTGAGATGGGTGGAGCGGAACCTCACCACGCTTACTCGCAAATTTCCTATGGCAAAGATTGAGGATATCCCACTGTCAATGCAGACTCAGGTTGTTGAGGTACCACATAACTGGGTCTAGCTCTTTCGGCATTTGGCCAATGTTTTTGTTCACTATGGCAAGGCCAACAGGCCCTACCATTAGCTAGGCTAGAATTCTTATCTGCCGAGGGCACCTTTTGTATATTTTTGAGGGCATAAGCCCCATGACTCTTTACTGGACACATATTTGTTTAGGCGCTCGCGCCCACCTATGTACTCTAATACTTTGTGATATATATATATGTGTATTTACATCTTTTTATGTCTTATGGATTACATTATATTTGCAAATGTATTTACATGTGCGTGTGTGTGATTTTTCTTACATGTGTCCAAAATGCCAATCTAATACATGATAAGCTAGAGTATCTGTGATTTGATTCAATCTCATAGGAACATGGATATACATAATGTAATCAAAGCTTCGTTCTAAGAGACGTACCCTAAGGAACCATCGGTGTAGAGTAGGATCATAAATGCGGTAAACCCCATTTAACTGAGTCACAATCAACTGAGCGTCTAAATAGACACAGAGGTGAGAGATACCATGCGACAAAGAGTCACGAAGAAACTCTATAATTGCGTTGTATTTGGTGACATTTTTTTTGGTATCACCTAAACAGATACCTCCTAAAGATAAAAATTGGCCTTGATATGTAAAAATTACCCAAGCTACGGAAGCAAGCCTCTGAGTGTGATGGCTAGCACCATCCACGAACCCAATGAACACCTCTGATTCACTTGACATCTACCACAGTGAAAAACATGACATCAAAAACCGACACGTCCATAAAACCAAAAAGACTAAAATTTAAAAAAGAAAATGTACAAGAACTATACATATGTACAAGAATTCACCTGAGGCAACCCACCTACGAGTAATACTTCTTGAAGTAGATCCCATTTCTAGGCTCCACCAAAGCATTTCCCTCAAAGTCCACTAGATGATAAGCTCCCTTCTTTAGAACCTCTTTCACAATGAAAGGTCTGAACCACATGGGTTTGAACTTGCCTGCCCCTAGGGGGTCCTTATCTTGGGCACAGACTAGGACAAGGTCGCCTTCAGAGAAAATTTGAGGACAAATGGACCTATCATATTGACACTTGACTTTTTTCTTGTGAGCCCCATTAGCGAAGGTCGCATCATGATATTGCTCATTGAGTTTCTCGAGGTATAATAAACTCTCTTCAAGCGATGAAGTGTCCTTTGAACATTGGCATAGCTTCGACCCACTTGGTGAAGTAGTCTACTGCTACGATGATATAATAGGGCCCCCTTGCTGAAGGGGGGTTGCATGTAGTGTAATAAATCCCCCACTTGCTGAAGGGACCAATGGTAATGACAGGAAACATGGGAGCAGGGTGTGCCCTCATCTTCTGAGAGAAGATATGACACGAGTGGCACTTCTTGACCAATTCAACACAATCTTTGATTAATGTCGGCTAGAAGTAACTATCTCATAGAATCTTTTGGGTTGTTTCCAACCCAGACAAATGACTACCACATGCTCTAGTGTGGAAATCGTTAAGCATGATTTCTTCTTCTTCATGAGTGAGACATCGACAAAAGATGCAATCTACACATCGATGATATAAAGTTTCCTCGAGTATGAGATAGTTCTTGGCCTAATGGTGTATACGATGATGCTCATCATGAGAAGCAGAGGCAGGTCACTTCAAAGTCTAGAGATAGAAAAGTACATCTCCATGCCAGGGGTCTGAAGACGCGATCAAAAACATGTCTCCTTTAATAGGCGACTATTCAGGCATAACATCACCTGACTCGACCGAAAGTTTCGAGATGAGTTCCGCAAAAACCAACGACTTTTTGGATTTTTCCGAAAAAAAATATAAGTCAAAATCCTGGAGGACAACTATCCATCTACTGATATTTCCACCAATTACGCATTGTGTCAACATGTACTAAAACATATTCACAACAACAATGATGGTGGTCTTGTTAAACAAGATATAATGACAAAACCGTTGGACAGCATGAACTGCTGCCAATGCAAGTTTCTCAACATGGGAATAATTGAGTTCTAGTCCAACCAGGCCTCAGCTCAGGTAATAAATCACATATTCTAAGAGAAAATGATCATCCTGAACCAAGACCATACCGAGGGTTGACTCTATTGTAGCCAAGTACAATAAGAAATCTTTATTATAATTGGGAGGCCAAAGTAAAGGGGTAGTCGTGAGGGCGCGTTTCAATGCTTCGAAAGAGAGTTGAGTGGCTTCGTCCCAATGAAAAGGAATGTCCTTCTTCAGTAAATGCATAAATCCCTTTGTGATCTCGGCATATTTTGTGATGAAATGCCGTAAAAAGTTCACTTTTCCCTATAAACTTTGAAGCTGAAGGATTGTTTGCATTGGAGGCAACTAAACTATTGCCTTAACTTTGAGAGGATCAACTATGATCCATGTAGTTGAAACTATGAAACCTATCAGATGACCCGATTTCACGCAAAAACTACATTTGTTTGGATTCAAGCGAATCCAGTAGTAGCGACATCGCTCAAAGATAAGTCGAAGGTGTGTGGGATGATCAGTTCTCTTATGATATCATGATGATAAATCATCAAGGTAGGTCTCGACTATATGTTTGAGATCATGGAAACAAAAATAAATGGCCCACTAAAAGGTAGCCCCAACATTTTTCAAACCAAAAGGCATCTTTCGATAAGAAAATGAACCCCACAGACAAATGAAAGTGGTTTTGTGTTGGTCTTCAGGTTTGATCTGTATCTGATTGTATCCTGAAAAACCATCCATGAAAGAAAAGGCTTCACAACCTGTGCATTCATCGACTATCTGGTCAATAAATGGTGTGGGGAAATTATCCTTTGGACAGGCCTTGTTCAAATCATGGAATTCCATACATATGTGAATCTTGCCCCATTTTGTGTCGACTGGAACAAGATTTGACACCCATTGAGTCAAATGGATGGGGTAGATAAAAATTGATTTGAGCAGTTTCTCTACTTCAGCCTTAATAGCTGCTACTTTCTTAGGATTGACTGGATGAATCTTCTTTCAGACCGGCTTAGCATCAGGATAAGTCACAATTTTTTGTTCGATGATTCTTGGTCAATGTCTGGCATTTCCTCATAAGACTAGGCAAAAACGTCGTGGAATTCTTTAAATAAATCTGTGTAGATTCGAATCTCCTTGGGGGAACAGTAAGCTCCAACGAGAATATTCTCCACAATGCCAGGGGTTCTAGAGATATCAATTGGTATCATTTTAGTGATGGTTTCCATATTACCCTTGGCGTAAATAGTGTGCATAGCCAAGGGATTGATAGGACAAGACCTATCTCCAGTTATAGTCAAAGTGAATTGTCCTGCTTCAATTCTTCTTAACTCTAGGATGAAATAAGATCTATGATGGAGATCATCCCAGGGTCTGTCTAGACTAGTCATTGATTCAATAATAGCCTCATCTGAGGGCAAGACTAAGTCTAAAGAATCAGTATCGGCAAGGGAACCTTGAGCCCAAGTAGGCTCGAGAATTAGATCTAACTCCTGTGCGGTAGTCGGATCGGGGTCGACGGAAGCTTGTTGGACTATTGAGTACGCAACTTCTACCATGGACAAGGGCATGGCCATACCATGATTCCCTGTCCCTTCCATCATGGCTGATGGGGAAGGAAGAGTCCACGGATCATTGAAGTAGGTCATACGAAATGACGAGACTTGAAAAATCTCAACCTTAGGCTGGTTTGATACGAACTTAACATCATCGGAAGGAGGCGGGTAATCGAAAGTACCCATCAAAGGTGGGCACAAACCAAACCCTATGTTGATGATGTTGGGTTGAGGGTTATCAATCATCAGGACCGTGGATGCCCCCAATGAAGGTTCAGGATAGGAGAAAGACAATTGATCAGTGGTCACGATCCGACTCTCGTGTGGAAACAACAAGACCTTGGAAACTGTAGCGACCACTGCTTTCATAGCATAGGTCTGAATCCTTCCTAACAAGATATTGTAGTTGAGAGATGCATTGACCACTTCAACCTCGATGCACATGGTATTCCCTCCTAACTGTATAGGAAAAGAGGGGATGATGCCATGTGGTCGGAACGAACGACCGTTGAAAGTCATAAGAAGAGTCAGTGATGAAGACAAAATGGGTTGGCCAATGGCCTTCCAACATGCCAATGACATGACGCATGTTGAGGCACCCTCATCAACCACCGTGGGGAAAATGTTCCAGGTAAAAAATTTCATGGTGTAAGCCACTACTATCTGAAATGCCACGTTGTAAGGGAGACAAGGTTTTAATTCAGTCGTATCAAGCATGATCATACTCGAATTACAAATCTTAGTAGATCCTAGGGAAGCTAACAAAACCTTTCTCTAGGAAGGGTAGCTCTGGAGGACCTCTAAAGAAAACATCGCACAAGGGGTTTGAGAAAAATCCTCCACCACAGAGTAGTTATGGGAAGCCCTTGCATTTGGATTGGGAGAAGCTTTCTTGAATGCACCTTTTGGGATGCGTGTCATTGTTTCGCCCAACATCTTCTCGATCTGGAGAGGAAGAGGTGGGTCTTCATATTCTTTACTCTTCTCAGAGGTGTTTGTCATTCCATAATCATGCGCTCTAGTATATATATAGGCATCACCTTTCATCATATACACATTCACGAATGAATAATTACTCGAAGACGGAGGGGGTCCTTGACTACCCCCATCCGTGCCTGGAGAGGATTGAGTTAAATTTTACCCATGATGAAATGGGTTCGTTAACACAACAAGCTACTGCTGCACCAATAACGTTTGGGCCTCTGCAAGCCAAGGGTACCGGTGAGTTAGGTGGTCTTCCGTGCACAGGTTACACGGATACTTCAAATTCTTCTTTTTTGTGTTACCCCTGCCGACATTATTGGTAGGTTTCTTATCCCCCTTACCCTTCTTTCGCTATTTCTTCTTTCCATCAGGCTGTTGGGTGGCCTTTGGGTTTGTTGATTTCACACTATATACATCTGACGTTTGGGTGGGGGGGAAGCCGGACTAGTGGTCTGGCTGGTCGATTTTTGTTGTATCGACAATTGCTGCAATTGTTTTCATAGTTGATCAGTGGGCTTCGTTTGTGATGAACCAACTATACCATCAGCATGTGGTTCATCTCTTTATCTGGTATTTTCAAGTATTGACCGCGGTGCATCTGGAAAAATTCCATAAAGTAAACTATACTGAGAGTAAATCAGCTCTAGTTGTTGAGCTCTCATTACTACATATTCTTCGGAAAACACTCCCAAAGTTGCGATGTCTTTGGATAACTGAAGTACCAAAGACCTAAGGAACCACTCTAGAAGGAATTCTGGTGGGAATGGCACTTTTATCAAACTCTTCCGACGTCTCCATTCTTGAATGTGATCGGAGATATGGTCTGCCTTTGTTTGCTCAAAGTTGGCCAGCAATTCGGTGTCAGCGTCATATCTCATAGGTAATTGGAAATGGTTTAAGAAATCCATTGCCAATTCACCGAAGGAAGAGTATCTTGAGCGATCGATCTCAATGTACCATTTTGCAACACTCCCTATGAGAGTGCGTTGAAATAAATGCAATTGGATGGAGTTGTCTTTCAACGAATTGGACGAGCACCAAATATGAAAGGTAGTCACATGATTGCCTGGATCTTCATTAGGCTTAGATTCAAACTTTGGAATGTCCAAAGGCAACTTGGTTGGCAAAGAAGGCCAACGTGGATCATGATAGATAGGGTCATTCAATAACCTTGTCAAGTCTGGAAAATGCAAATTTTCCAGAAATGGTAGTTTGAGTTGTTGATTATAACCATGGATAAAGGGTCCTAGAGTTTGATTGGCACCGGGTTTCCAGGAAAATTTAGGTTGTTGGCCAGGGTTCTGGTAAAAACCATGGACATGACCAGCATACGGATTATGTGCTTGTTGAGACATCATCGGCTGACTCTCGTAATAGGACGTAGAAGGTTGGGCTTGCGTTGTATTCCAAGGATTTTGGGAAGGGTTTCCCCCTACTGATCCGATGGGCATAGGTCTTGAGCCTTGCTCAGGGTTCCATTGGCTAAGGAAGGGGTTTCCTCTGGTCATCATCCCTGACAATGGAACTGATCCCTGCCATGGATTCCAAGGCCCTTGTGAGGAAGGAATTTCTGGGTTTGCCCCTGTGCAGGAATAGTACCTTGCATAGGATTTTGTTGTCCATAACCGGGGTTTCCCCCGACCGATATGGAAGATGATGAGAAAGCGTTGTTATCAAACGCATCGAACAAAGAGAACAACGTCGATCCTACTGACATGCTATAAGAAGGAAGTCCTTGACTACCTACTCCAAATGAGATAAATTTTGCGTTCGGCCCAGCGGGATGCTAGTGAGCACCACCGAGGGAAGGGGACGAAGGAGGTATATGACCCCCTCCATAAGGGAAAGTGTTATAGGAAGATAAAGTGCCCCCCATGGATCCTTGTAGAGGAGCATTAGAGCTCCCTTCTCCTAGACCTAAATTCTGTAGAGTGGAGTAGGAAAGGACAAAGTTCGTATTGAAGCCAGTTATCTCATATGAGAACAGAGGGTCTGTCGCACTTTGGGTGAAAGGAGCAGTGATCGCTGCGATAGATAGAATCAGACCATTGCCCAAGGTAGAGGTTGTCGAGACCATGGTGGTCCAGACTAGTGATGGTTGGTTAGGAGGTGTAACACCCCCTATAGTGACAACCATAGAGGGAATATGATAATTCCTTGAAGAAGTCACATCATTTTCTTCCACTACTTCTTGTGACACTATTTGGCACTCGTAAGGATAAACCTATATGATGATGGGCACCTATAGATCATTGTTTGGAGGTTCGTGTGGACCAAGAGCTTCCTCTCCAAGGTCTGAAATGGTTGGTTCCTTAGGAATCAAATTTTATTCTCTCGAAGATGAGTTGGGCACTATTTCCTTTGACCTGGTCACCTCAAAAGACCCTTGCTAGTCTAGTCTTCACCTTAGCGGTGGTGGGGGTGGCTCTAGATTGACTGGTGGCAGGCCAAGAAGACTTTGTGACCAGCAGAGCTCCTAATCCTCCACTGTGTGAGAAGATCAATGACACACTAGGGATTTATATTAACGTTCAAGAACTAGCACACACTAGAAAAAGTCTCTATGAGTTAAGACAAGTAGATCACTAGATAGTTGGAAGAACAGTTACACCAGTTGTTAGGACCATATAATGTACCTTTTTGTTCACACTTTTTGCTACCATTACACCCTTTTTCCACTCACATTTAAGCTTACATTATCACCTTACCCTATCTTTCCAAAGGTATATAATGTCTCTTCTCTTTGCTATATGTTTAATTTGTTTTACATGTAATTTTACATTACTCTCGTACTTAACCATCGATCATAAATATATAGTGTTGAAACAGTTCGAACTGCAAATTATTGTTGCTTCTTGAAGGCCCATTGTTGAAACAGTCAAAAGAACACAACCCCTGTTTCTGAAACAGTCTGTGGTCTGCGATGCTGAAACAGTAATTCACACAACAGTAAGAAGGAGCTGTTACACTAGCCACAACAGCCGCACCGTAAGCCAACATTAACCATCATTGTTGCTTGAGACCACGTTGTTGAAACAGTCAGAATGCAAATCCCATTGCTGAAATAATCTGTGATTTGCGATGCTGAAATAGAATACAACAGCAGTAAGAAGATAAATAAAGAAGTTGTTACACCAGCCACAACAGCTACACCTCACCCAACACCATTCCAACTATTGTAATAGCATTCTCTTATGGGAGATCAAGATATCTATTCTAGTATAGAAGATTATATCTGACTAAGAATAGGATTCATATGTGCACATGTAATTTGATGATCAATTGTATTGAGGGGATTCTCCTCTTTAAATAAGGGGAAATCATCATTAGAGGGGATCCTTTTTGGCTAGAAAGAAATTATAGAGAAGGACGTGTTCACTTTAGACATTGTAACAAGATATAGTTGACAGTTGAATAAAAGATCATTCTGAGCATTCCTTCCTAGATCCTTTCATTTCTGGGGAATCTTATAAGAAATGAGGGCTCACCTTCTTCACAAGATTCACCCATTAGTTTTGTAGTGTGTTAATATTATTTTTGTTCACACCTTGATCAATTTCTGTTTTGCTGAAACTCTACTTTACTGAATTCTATTTTGTTGAAACTCTGCTTTATTGATTGTTACATTGTTTTCATATAATTCATGCTTGGGTAACTATTAATCATTCTGATTGGTAATTCTGTTTAATGAATTTATGAAAGTGTGATAATCAGAGACATGTGCTAAAGATTCCTGCTTGGGGAATAGGGTCTTGTTCTCTACTGTGGGATAATTAGCCTTCAATACATGTCAAACATTTTGATTACTAATGAGTTCATGAAAGTGTGATAGTCGAAAACAGGTGTTGAAGATTCCTGCTTGGGGAATAGGGTCATGTTCTCTATTACAGAATAGTTGGTCTTTTCTTTTGCAGTGTCTTGAAATATTTCTTTCCTAGGTTGTTGTTTATTAATGTAATCTAGGATTCTTCGGATAATTATTTCCTTAAACTTTGAACTCTGCAATAGGTAGGTTGCTTTTCTGTAATTCAAAGTAGAACTTCAGTTTGTTCAAGGCAATGTGTGATTAATGTACTTTTACTACAACTCTAGATTGCTTTTGAGATTGAGCATATACAGTGTGTGATTTCCTTTGAAATAAAAAGACTTCCCTGGGTTGACAATTTATGTAACACTTGATTATTTAGTTAATAAGCAGTTATAGTGACCAACATTTTGGCGTCGTTGTCGGGGAAGGAAATTATAGATTTCAAAAGAACTTATGCTCTTTCATATATAAAGATTGCATGAGAGGATGCAGAGACCCCAAATAAACTGACCCTATAGGTGGCAAGCGTAGACGAAGGGGAGGAAGAAAGACTTTTATTGACAAGATTATATCAAAATCTGAATCTGTTGCTCCTCAGCGACCAAACTCTCAGAAACCAAAATCCCAACCTTCCTTTCAAGAAAACTTTGAAATGGGGAAAGAGATTTGGAGTACTGAGACAGTTGGGAAACCAATAGGAAACATTGAAGATCGATCAAGCGCAACAGGGGAACAGACAGAAGAAACCACGGATGAGTATAATGAAGAACTACATCATGAAGAACAGGCAGGTCCTGAAAGAGAGGTAAATAATGAAAATTCTTTTTCCACCTTAGGATTTCCTATTGGTGATCTTCCTAGAGGGGTAGATCCCATGAAGAATATTCCACTCTCAACTTTACCTAACTTTCATGGTTTATCTTCAGAGGATCCTAATGAATTCCTTTTCGAGTTTGACATATTATGCAGAAGTTATGATTACATTTCCAATGCTAAAAAATTAAATCTATTTCCAGCAACATTGAAAGGAAATGCACTAAGATGGTTCATGAGTCTTGGAGGTCATGTAATCACAACATGGGATCAGATGAAATAGAAATTCCTGCATAAATACCAGGACTATTGTTGAACAAGAGAAAAAAGAGAGGAACTATTCAAGATGATACAGAAAGAGGATGAAAATCTGGAGGACTTTGTAGAAAGGCTACAGTATAATCTACAAAGATCCAGTCACCCTAATGTAAGTAAGGATATTCTTAAAATAATATTACTAAAAGGAGTGGGGGATGATTGTCTAGATATGTTGAATATGCTTGGAAAAGGGGACATATCTAAAGAATCATATGATGAAATTGTTAACCTATGTAAAAGATGTT
Organism: Picea engelmannii; assembly: GCA_009831015.1. Lineage (NCBI taxonomy): Eukaryota > Viridiplantae > Streptophyta > Pinopsida > Pinales > Pinaceae > Picea > Picea engelmannii. The sequence goes on from ML794385.1 coordinate 69,426, forward strand.
CAAGAGGAGCTTCAAGGAATATATCAAATAGCACGGATACCACATTTTCAAGAGTTCAAAAATCAACCAGTCGAGGAGAAACAAGAGCCGAAATAGGTAATTTACTTGAGGGTTTTAAAACTGAAATGTTAAGCTCTTTTGCCTCACAAATTGATACCCTGCAGATTCAAAAGAAACAAGTCAAAGAAGAAGCAGCTATGTCCATCTTTTGTTCCAAATGCAGAGACAAGCACCCACGAAGGGAATGCCCATTGGACAAAAATCCAATCTGCACCATCTGTGATAAGGATCATGAAACTCAACAATGCCCTTCTTTACCAGGAATCAAGGCAACAT